>SKCR01038773.1:0-158349 GCA_019454045.1 Zanthoxylum bungeanum | reverse complement strand
AACTTTGATGGATTTTGTATATAATAACATGATACACGAACTCGGATTGATAAAGATAGACATGATTAATAATTTCATCGTATTTTGTTAACATATTTAGTAATCGTATCATATTTTATTAATAATAATCACAAAATTGTGAAAAACTTCCCATTAAGCACGAAAATAATAATTACATTCAAAATTTTTGCAAGTAAACAATCATATCTATATTTTATAATTATCAATAATGATTCAATTTAAGTTTCCAAATTACAAAGAGCAGAACACAATATTCCGCCAATTCCAAAACCAATATCCCCCACCAAATCAATCATCTAATGGACAGAAGCCAGGAAATCTTCTGTCAAAATCATTCAATAACCATTAACCCCACAACAAATTTCAAAATTCCCAAATCCTTAAACCCTAATTACACAAAATGATTCTAGTCAAAGCAAGAACCAAACAAGACACACTAAAAAAGAACAATGTAACAAAGTCTCTTGCTGACCATTTTTTCACAGCCTTTGCTTCCACTCTCAAGCTCTTAGCCCTTCTCAATGCATCAACTTCTTTCAACAAATCAAATTCAACTCCTTTCTTTTTCAATTCCTCTACACACTTAGCCAACAACTTCCCATCCTCTTTCTCTCTCTCAAGCAACTTCTCCAAGTGACTCTCCACGTCTGATTTGTATCTAACGGCCCAGATCAAACCCAGAGAGCAAAGCAGTGTGCACACAGAAGGGATCCAAGATCTGCGGCACGATTCGTCAACTGGGTCGTTTGATGAGGCGTTAAAGAGTAGCATGAGAGTGATCGCGTGGAAGAGGAAGAAGAAAATGTAGAGTTGTGTGAGTTCTTTGCGGATCGAGTCGATTTGGGTCTCTTTGAGGGCGATTCTGTGGAGGATTAACTCTTCTTCTTTGAGCCATTGCTTGAGGAGAAGCTTGTGAGTTGGTGTTTCGGCGATTTGGTGAAGTGGGTGTGGTGGCTTTGGCTCCATTATTGATGGCTTTGTGCTCTGATCGTCAGCCATTGATGGTGAATTTTTCTTCTTTAGAGAGGGGGAGGATTTGGAGAAACGGTGAGAGGTTATGTTTTTTTAAACGGCTAGTTTGGTGTAACGGTCGGGTTGAGAATGTTTAAATAATCCTGATATGACGAGAATGACCCTACACCCTTGTCGGTGGTAAAGAAACGGAAGGAGCGGGGAAAGGTTTTGCAACGGCACTGAGATTTAAATATGGAAGTGGAATGACGGATTTATCCTGTAGAATTGGTGAGTGTCGAAAGGCCCAAAATGGACTCTATTGATTATGAAAGCCCATGAAGTTTAATTCTTTCAAGATGAGGCCCATCTTTCAAATAACACGTATTTATTATTTATTTATTTTGTCAAATTAAGAAAGTTAATATTTGATGGTTAACATATGTTTTCATTACAGCCAAAAATAATAATAATTGTAACTCCATGAGAAGAAATTAAATGAAAGAACAGACAACAAAAAGGGATCATAAAAAAAGCATGATGGTTTTGTTTCAATTTATTAGAATGTAATATGTGTTTTTTAATTTCAGATAATTACACCACATATTTGTATTTTTGTTTTGAAAATTAATATATACATAATATAATATTATTAATTATAATATGAATGTTACGGTAACTTGGCTCTATAGTAAGTTTATCTGAAATTATAGCCGATTTTGTATGGGAATACATTTAATAACTTGGCTGTATTAAATTAAAGTCGATGTTGTATAGTAATTTGGCTGTATATGAATACATTTACTATTCTTTATACATTAAGGAAATGTCATTTCCCTATTGAATTGGGACATTTACTATTCTTTATACATTAAGGAAATGTCATTTCCTTATTCAATTTGGAAACTGTTACCTATAAATTCCTAAATGATTTTCATAATCAACATTTATGTTTTTACTCAGAAAAAGCTATCAGTCATTTTTTTTAGGGTTTCAAGGTCAAGAAAGATCATTCGTTTTGGTGATTAGCTATCGGTCTATTCTTTACTTTTAGGGTTTCAGGATCAAGAAAGTTTTAATTTCAAGGTTTCACGATCAAGAAAGAGCCAATCGTTTTATTGATTTTGTTAGTGATGGAAAGATCCATACCCCCTGGTTATAGATTTGCACCAACTGAAGAAGAGATAATAACTCATTATCTCTACAATAAGGTCAATCATAAGCTCATTTCAACCTCGAATATAAAAGAATGTGATCTTTACGGCAATGAAAATGAATGGATCAAAATATTTGAACAGACGGGAGAGCCTTCACTCTACTTTTTCACTGAACTGAAGAAGAAAAACAAAGAGGGTTTTAGAGTGGAAAGAGAGACGAGAAGTGGCAAATGGCGAACACAGAACAATATTAAGATAATCAAATACATTGGAGGCAAGAAAGAACACATTGGTTCTCGCAGGAACTTCACATTTGTTCCAAAGAAAGGGAGTCAAGTGAAGGGAAGATGGATGATGAATGAATATCGCCTTGATGGTGTCCTGCTCAATGCAAGAAGTGATTGTGTTCTTTGCAGAATCAAGAAGAAAAAGCCACTGACAAGGGAAGAGCCGAGTAGTAGTGATGATGCTGCTGGGATTGTGACGAGCATGAATCTTACGGCAATGATTCCGGTGTCTGATGATCAGAAGAACAGCACGAACGGAGTTCACACATCGAATATTACTGACTGGGATAATGCACAAGACTTGGAGAAGATGCTTCTTGTTGATGATGATGATGATGATGCTGATTCAGATTTTAGTCTTGGCATATCATTAGAAGATTTAGGTTATTGATCACAAAAATTGACCATCGACTTAGCCAAGCCGGCAACTTTGATCATATTCAAATGTTGATAAAATAGAGACTAATAAGACTAAACAAATCTATTTGGACTGATCTTTCTCCTTTCAGCTTGGTTAATTAATAGCTTAAAGAACTAATATATTGTAATTCTTTATTCATATTTAATGAACATCACTTTCACATTCTACTGGAGTTTTTAGGACTTGGGTTATGATTTTTAAATGACAGTTTTACACAGGTTATTATCTTTAGATATAGGCACTTGAGTTTTTTGGAGAATGTTTTTTTTCAAAGAAGGTTTATATCACATATTTATATGTATTATATTATTTCATTACAGAGAATAAAAAAATTTAAACGTTCTTATTATTTTTATAGAAATCTTTTTTTTTAGACGAATCACCATTAATGATATGAGAATAAAGTTCGTAGATGATATAATCATTCATCAATTATACTAAAAATGTATAACTAATCACTTTGTGAGCTACCATTAATTAATTATTCTTTGTATTTTCCTTTATTCACTATGTGCATGGCACATATTTTTGGCCATTTCCCTCTACAAAGAGAATCAAACTTGTTATATGTGTCAGCTTTGCACTCTGCAATTTACCTTTGTGACTTCATCCCACAAATTAATGCATAGATGTTAACGTTCAACAGACAGAAGCATTATCTATATGATAATGGCTTTTTTTGGTTTCTCCTTCTAATTTTAAGCTAAGATCTCAAAGCGTTACTCAATCAAACTTCCCATTATAAGCATCAGCTCATACCAACTGTCACGGACCCGATCATTGAGTATCACAAAGTTAGATCCGTAGGGAATTTGTTTATATTCTTTGAAAAATTCGAAATTGTGTTAAGATTCTGACTATATGTGAAATACGGTAATATCTAATATAAGTCAAAGGCAGAGCCCGATCATTGAGTATCACAAAATTAGATCTGTAGGGATTAATACTCTTTGAAAAATTCGAAATTGTGTTAAGGTTCCGAGTCTATGCGAAATACGGTAGTATCTAAGATAAGTTAAAGGTAGAGCAACTATGATTGGAATCAACAAGTACTCTTAATTCTAAGCAGATGTAAAATAAAGCAAATATCAAGACAATAAAAAGAATCATCGTAATAAAATCACTTCGGGTATAGACTACCACTACAATCCACTATAATAGAGAAAACTTACAACGATGGTATATGACTTCTGGTGATAACTTCATCAACTCGAATACCTTTAGACTGTAATAACTCGAAGAACTCTTCGAGCCCGCACCAAGCGGCATTCTTCAGAACCTCTGAAGTCTCTGAGTGGAACAACTCTGCGAACTCTCGCAACGCCAAAACTCTGACTACTAATCTTCCTCCTTGAGAACTTCGAAGGCTTAGGAAATTTGGTTAGAGTTGTGTTTTTGTGTTGATGGTAAATCAATATCACCAAGACAAAGAAGACAAGGTAATTAAGAAAGTTTTCAAGGTGAAAATCAATAAGGAAGAAACAAAGTGTATAAAGGCTCTCTAAATTATGTTTCTTCATTTAGGTAAAGTGGCTATTTGTTTGTTTAAATAAGTAGAGTAAAAATAAAGTTTTCATTGTGTAAAACTGGCTTAAAACACGTCCAAAATAACCCACTTACGCACGGGCGTTCAAACGCCCCTCAAACGCGCCTCAAACGTAAAGTTTCTACCTCCGGGTGTTAGAACGCTCCGACAAACGTTTTGCAAACGCACGTCGCAGACTGATTTTGAGGTACAATTTAAAACACTTGTAACTTTCTCTTCCCCCGACCATTCTGTATATGGACGCGATCCTCTTCGAGTCTAATTTCCAATAACACTAATCTCATGTCAATTGAAGATCTAAATCTCCTGAAATGTCCAAAAGAGTGAACATTATTATGACATCTCCATATGATGTTGTCAAAATAATTGTCCAATTGTTATGAAATCTTCAAGATTCATTACAACTCAATTGAGCTTGTTTTATTACGGAAATTACCAACGCACATGTAACTAACACTCTCTTCTAGCAAGTCAGCCTTGACAGAGTTTACAGACATGTGCTTGATGTTTATGTGTACAAAAGATGATATAGCAATAAGATACGAGAGCTAATAACACGACAAAAAGAGAGTAGACAAGCATCACAATAATATTGAAGTAACAAGAAAGTAAAATGAACTATACACCTAAATAGGGGTGGCAATTTGGGTCAGGATTCGTTTATTCGTTCGATTCGATTCGCTTTAAAGCGAATACAGGTTTGAAAAAATGGATTCGTTTAATAAATGAGTCAATTCGATTCGATTCGTTTATTAAACGAATCGAATACGAATTTAAGCTCATTGATTTGTTTATTCGTTTAGGATTCGTTTTATTATTTTTATTTACTAGTTCTTGTTAATTTTCAATTAAGATTCGAGAAATTATAGCTAATTATCATAGAAAAAGTAATATTTTCGATATTTGGTGAGGTATTTTTAGTAAATATATTAATTACATATTTCATATGTATATATTTATGAAAAATTAATGTAAATCAAGTGTGGTAAATTATTTTATTAAATAATATCATTGACTAAACGAATATTCGTATTCGATTAGTTTATTAAACGAATCGAATAAACGAATATTCATATTCGATTCGTTTATAAACGAATCGAATACGAATCATGATATTAGAATTCGTTTAATAAACGAATCGAATACGAATACATCATATTTTGATTCGATTCGTTTAGGGTTCGATACAAATTTGATTCGTTGATTCGTTTTGCCACCCCTACACCTAAATAGCTTCATTTCATTAATAATTATTTTGCCCACTAAGAATGGGGGAGTATACAATTTTGCCCTTAGGATATGGTTATAGTCATTTAACCGAAATAAAATTTTCCATGTCATTTCTCTTTCAAAATTACTAAGACCAGATAAAAATTGATGCCCACCCTTTATATATAATAATACCAATAGAAACTAAAGCACTTCAATTTATACTTCAAAAAGTTAAAATTCTAGCCATGGCAATTGCTCTTAACAATCTCCACCATTTCCTTCTCTTCATTCTTCTCACTCTTTCCTCCATTTTCATACTTCAAACACATCACAATCTTGTTGAAGCAGATGACCAATTCATTCAACAAAAATGCCGAGACACAGAAGTACCATCCTTGTGCTTCCAATGCATAAAATCCGACCCCAGTGGCAAAGAAGCCGATACCACAATCGATATTGCCACCATAGCCATAAAATGTCTAATCAACCATGCTGAAATCTTGGTTAAAAACATGTCAAAGCTGGCTTCTATGTACCCTTCTGAGAAAAAATTTGTGGCTGTTTGTGAAAGTTGCAACAAGGGTTATTCAAAGGCCAAAAAGACATTATTGAAAGCTGATGAAAATTTGAAGAATGGTGATTATGATGATGCTAATCATCTTGTGACATTGGCTCTTGGTGATGAGTTTGTTCAAAGTTGTGAGCCAAGTTTGGACCCTTATAAGGAAAAAATGGTTGGTGTTGGATATGAAGTTTTTTACCAAATGAAGGTTTATGAAGAGCTTACTGGTATAGCAATGGCCATTATTGATCGATTGGTTTGATGTAGTTTCATTTCATATATGGAACAAATTAAAGTATATAAGTTCATCAAGAGAGAAATAAAACAAGTATTTTCTTAATTTATATATCGAATTAATCTCTTTTTTTCCCCATAATTTGCTTGTAATTTTCTTGCTCTCGGCTGCAAAATTTTGGATAGCTTTTTAGCTTTCCAGATTTCTGATTCATGAAAAATGCATACATGGACGTTACAATTTTGAATCATAAGGGTGGTTTATTAATTTTGTCTTTTTATTCACCTTTAAGTTGGATTTTACAAATTTTGTTTTTGTTTTTTTGTTTTTATCAGAAAAGACGACTCAGTCTTGTTGTCTATGAAGCATAAAAAATACTTTAAAAAGTTTATAAATGACCAATTGAGTGCAGCCAATATACGCTTTTCATTAATTAAATTTATATATAATTTTACTTAGAGAATAAAATAATGCCATATATGATGCCCGGCCGCCTAATCCCTCAAGATTTTATTCTTAATATAAATCTAAATTCACCCAAAAGACTAATATCATAATTATCTCTTTGTGATAATCCAACCTCGTAAATAGAAATTCCGACCTCTTAATTTTTTTCCCCAATATATGAGTTTAAACCCATCTAAAAATCTCATACTATTTAAGTAAGTTCATAATTAACATTCACCATTAATATTTATAGTATAAGCAAGTGTTAACCTATACAAAGAAAACCATTACATTTTCTCATTAAAAAAAAAAAAGAAAAAAGGCCAATGGGTGCTATTTTTGATGTCAATCAAAACACAAAACACAAAACAAACAAAACAAACAAAAAAAAAAAAAAAAAAAAAAAAAACACTCAATTCGGTATTATTGATTGCTAGGTTAGTATGAATGTTCTTTGAAATAATGATAAGAGATTGAGGTTAGTGTTAAAGTGTATACATTAAAGAGTTCTCAAAGAACGTGATTTGGTGGTGAGGATTCATGATCTGAACTTCAGGTTTTGGTTTCGAATCCAGAGAGCACATTTCTTTTAAGAGTCTAGAATAACCAGAGATTTTACATACTCCGCTTAAATCTGAAAAGAATAGTTCAACGATGAGGATTCCAACGATTTAAAAAAAAAAAGTATAATTAAAGAATGTTAAAAATAATCTCTACAAAAGATTGTGTGTTAATTAGTTTCATACTTAAAATTTCATAGGGAGGTACAAGATATTTAAAATTTGAACTTTGTTCATTGGTTTGATATGGTCTCCTCCATTCATTGATCGATTAGTATAATGTAGTTTCTTTTTATATGGAACAAAAGTATATAAAGATGATCAATAGAGAAATTTATTTTATTTTATTTATTTTCTCTCAATTTGTTTGTAATTTCTGATTTTTGTCTGCAAATTTAAGATGATCAATGATTCAATAGCCATCTTTCCAAAAAAAAAAAAAACAATGATTCAATAGTTTTTTCTTTTTCTATTGAGATAATCAAATTAATTAAAATGAATATTTGAGAATCAAAACATACAAAAAAGAAGTTAAAAGTTGTAAAAAAACAAATTTCATGTTTGGAATTATATTAAATTATCAGTAAATCATTAAAAAGTTATCACTAATAATAAAACCACCACCTCAACTCTATTTTTTATTTAATTACATTATTTTCATAATTATAATTAATTTAAGGGCATATTAAGATGTGCACTTCTTGTAAGAGTATATAACAGTTGAAGGTTTTACCTACTGCTCTTAAGCTTGGATCAGATGATTTGACAGCGAGATTTCATACATTTTCAAAAAAAAAATATTAATGATTAAAAATTATTTAAAAAGAAGATTTGATCGTTTAGAGATTAACTTGATGGGTTGAAAGACCTCCAAGGCTCCAACACTATTTTTTTAGAAAAAATCCATACTACAAGATATTTCACTAAATAGGAGGACTATAATATTAATTAAAAACCTTTTCTAATACACACGTGGCAGTCATCTATTGGCTGTCTGGTGTTGATACAGAATCCGCTAACATATTGTCAAAGGGATACAAAAGATTAGAAAACCCCAGTCCCCAAATTAAAATTCCTTTCCGCCCAGCCGTCCCTTTTCTCTCCTCCCCTTCGCATCAACTCCGTTGATGTCCTCTCCGTCGCCGTAAAAACGTCAGAAACTGTCAATTGAGACCAATTTCATCTATTTATGAGAAATTATCATATGTCCATCCTAATATTAAATTAAATCATGTTTTTAAATATTTTCATTTGTCCATGAAAAGGATTAAAAACGGAAATGTTACACTTAAATTATTGATTTTTAGTGTAAAATATTTTTTTAGTAACTAATTTTTGGATGTTAATATCTTTTATTACTATTTTTTTTATTTAAGAATATTTTTATTTTATTTTATAATTTGAGTGTATAAATGAAAAATTTTAAAAACTAGATATTTTCGGATTTTAACTTATTTTTAGATGATACTATCTTTATTTTTTCACGTTTTGTTTGGAAACATCAAATGATCAAAATGAATGTGGAAATTAATTTATTTTTAAAAAATTAACAATTTCATTATTTTTACACACTCCCCACACGTGACAACGATGATGGCAATTTGGGTCAGGATTCGTTTATTTGTTCGATTCGCTTTAAAGTGAATATGGATTTGAAAAAATGGATTCATTTAATAAATGGGTCAATTTGATTCGATTCGTTTATTAAACGAATCGTATACGAATTTAAGCTCATTGACTCGTTTATGATTCGTTTTATTATTTTTATTTAAAAGTTCTTGTTAATTTTCAATTAAGATTTGAGAAATTATAGCTAATTATCATAGAAAAAGTAATATTTTCGATATTTGGTGAGATATTTTTAGTAAATATATTAATTACATATTACATATGTATATATTTATGAAGAAATAATATAAATCAAGTGTGATAAAATTATTTTATCAAATAATATAATTGACTAAACGAATATTTGTATTCGATTCGTTTATCTTGATATTAAGATTCGTTTAATCCATCATATTTTGATTCGATTCCATACAAATTCGATTAATTGATTAATTTTATGAAAATGATACACTCATTAACAATCTAACAAACAATTTACAAACTCTCTCACTGTAGCTACAGTGATTCACTGTAGATCACTGTAGCTACAGTGAAGAGTTGTAGCTATAGTGATTCACTGTAGATCACTGTAGCTACAGTGGAGAGTGTGTAAATTTATTTGTGAGATTGTTAGTGAGTGTATCACCACTCTTAATTTTATTATCCATAGTTATTACATGATGATTCTTTTTTCGTACGCGTGTTCCAATTCCACGTCAGAAAATATTACAACGGCAGCCCGCAACTGAAACATAATTAAAAAAAATGATTCCAATTATTTTGAAGTTTTTCCTTTTAATTTACTTTCCTTTTCCCGCAATTCCCAGGAAACAAACAGCCGCATGAAACCATGACGAACGCAATGAGCTCGACGATTCAAACTCCACTTCAAATTCCACTATCACAATCGAGAAATATCCGCCATCATGTCAAAATCGGCGGCGTAAAACGGCGACCAATGGCGGCGGCTGGGGTGAACGCGGAAGTGAACGAGGCAGCGCGTGGGAGTGCGGCGGTGTTAGGTAAGAACAAGGAGGTGATGGAGGCGGAGAAGAAATTCCTGGTGGGAACTTACAATAGGGCGCCTGTTGTGCTGGCGAGTGGCAAAGGATGTAAATTGTATGACATTGAAGGGCGAGAGTATTTGGATATGAGTTCGGGGATTGCTGTGAATGCGCTTGGACATGGGGATTCTGATTGGGTTAAGGCTGTTGTTGATCAAGCTAATGTGCTGACTCATGTTAGCAATATGTATTATTCCATTCCTCAGGTTCATGGCTTTTCTTGATTTTGCTTTCAATTATTTTTTTATGCTTTATTTGCTTTGTGGCAGTTAGAATGTGTAGCTATTTTGTGATTGCTGGTTAGATTCAATTGGTAAATTCTTTTGGGTTGATACAATATGTCTGAGATTCGAATCTTGCTCACAAGTAGCACTGTGTGACTGCTAGTTGGTTTGGTTGATACAAGAATTCTAGGTTCGAATCCCGCTCACATGGGTTGGTCTAATTAGGCTGATGTTTAAAACAAAAGGCGTAGGCACTGTGAGAATTGATTGGAGTTCAAAATTATATGTTATTGAGTCCTTATTTTTCAGTGGAACGTTTGCATTTTGTTAAAATTCAGACTAGCAACTCTTTGTACACAGTATTGCTAAAAGGGAAAAAAAAAATAGCTTTTAACTATTTATACAAATTTTGTAATTAATAGATTGGAGTTGGCGGTTTTCTATCTTAGAGCAACCCTTTGCACCCGTTGTTGTACCGGATTTTAACAAAGTGTGATTATCAATAGCTGATAATTTTTGCATTCATGTAAATATTGATTTATTATGGAACTTTTCAAGAAGTGATTGGCGATGAAAAGTATTAAGTAGATATGAGAACTTTCAACTTTCAACTTAATGTTTTGTAATACAATACTTCTGCCCATGTTTCCTTGTTGATAGAAACCTGTAGAATTGTGAACATTAAGAGCTTAGAAGTCCTGCTTATTTGAAGAGTTGGGAAAAATTGATAATACTGGCTAGAATCGGCAATTGCATTACTTGTCTCGTTACTCGTAACTGTGTATTTTACACTAGTGGCGAGTCAATTGTATATTTTTGAATTGAGTTTTTTTCTTTTTTAATTGGTTAAGTTGTTTTTTGTAGATAGAGCTGGCTAAGCGTTTGGTGGCTTCTTCTTTTGCTGATCGTGTGTTTTTCTCCAATACTGGAACAGAAGCAAATGAGGCAGCTATTAAATTTGCCAGAAAGTTTCAGAGACACTCAAATCCTGATTCCAAAGAGCCAGCCACAGAGTTCATATCTTTCACAAATAGTTTCCATGGAAGGACCATGGGTGCTCTTGCTCTGACAAGCAAAGAGCACTATAGATCACCATTTGAACCTGTCATGCCTGGAGTCACTTTTGTCGAATATGGAAATATAGAAGCTACCAGAAAATTGATTCATCGTGGTCAAACTGCGGCAGTTTTCGTGGAACCCATCCAGGGTGAAGGGGGTATATATAGTGCAACTAAAGAATTTTTACAATTTTTGCGCGATGCTTGTGATGATGCCGGGGCCCTCCTTGTCTTTGATGAGGTAATCAATTGTTACTACTTTATAGTTGTTACATTTAAATATGCCTTTCTGACTATAGGTTGGACATGTAGGTTATATTCGTATTGGGAATTGAGTCTCGGGTTGTTTTCAATGCTTAAGGCTGAATATGACTTAAATTAAGTGCTTTATATAAATTGAGATGTTTGTTTTTCCCACTTAATGCTGAATTTGAGGTAAAAACAACCTAATGAGATAAAGCTAAAAAATTTAACTCAATGCCAATAAATGAATCATTTAAACTTTATTCCTAAAACAATCCTTACACAACTAATTTATTTCCTACCATATAAAAGCCTAATTAATTTTTTTTTCATTTATTCAATCAATTATTTATGGCTAAATTTATCATCAAAATTTAAATGAACGATATTTCCTATTATGAAAGAACTTTAAAATCATATTTACTTAAAATAAACTACATACATAATATGTTTTTTATTTTAACTAATTATAAGTAATTAATATATATATATTTTATCTCATTCAATTGACTTTATTTGTTTTATCAAATTATCTTCTGACATGGAAATATATAACACCTAGATACAAGTTTAAAGGACATAAATATTAAATTACTAGTTTTCAGACATTTGTAATAAGATATTAAAAATTAAAAACAAACCCGTTGTTCACACATGCATTCAGATCTATTCACCAGTCAGTCACACTAAAATCTATTAAGCGTTCAAAGAAGAAAACAAACACCACCTTAATGTTAAATAATGTTGTAAGATTGTAATTCATGACTAGTTTTAGCCCCTCTAGTTCCCTTTTGTTACCATGTCCTTAACCATCATGTTTTTACTTGGACTTTGTTGACATGGGAAGCCCTATATGTGATACATGATTTGATACTCAAAAATAATATGGCCATTCCTTCAACTGGCATAGTGTGATAAGAACCGATGGAACTAATGCTAAGCAATGCGATCAGTTTGTAGAAGAAAAAAAACGGACACAGAACAATAATTAGGCAAAATGAGTGTATAACAGGAATAAAACCGATACTTTCTATAGATCTATTAGAATATTTCAAGAACAAAATATATCTAAAGGATTACAGCTCAAGAACCCACACCAGACACGCCTGGTTTTCACCACAATTGGTTACCCTCTTTAAACATTGCAAAAAGATGCTGCCTAATACATAACCGACTCCTATTTATAATTACTTCTCTCACGCCTATGCTCATCATTCACACTCCCCCTCTCTCCTCACACGTCAGCAGCTCTCTAACAACTAATGATTGGCGTGACCTTCCCCACCAACAGCTCCTTTCTTTCCCCTTCTCACAAAAACATACTGGAATCTAGATTTTGGCTCTTGGGCTGGAACTTCTTGTATCTTTCCCTGGTCCATAGGAGGCCCATCTGAAATAAGCTCCTTGTCCCTAACATTGCCTCCCTCCAAAAGAAAAGACTTGTCCGCAAGTCCAAAGTCAGGAAATTGTTGCTGAATGACAGTTCCATCTTCCCACGTAGCTTCTTCCAATGACTTGTTCCTCCATTTAATCAACCATTGAGTGACTTGCTGACCCCCCTCCTGTACCTTTCGTTGATCTAACACCTTTTCTGGTTCCGTCACATTCCCACTGTCTTCCTCTAGTTCCCTTGGTAGTGCAGTTGGTATCCACCTTGTGCCCAATGCCTTCTTCAATTGCGAGGCATGGAAAGTTGGGTGAATACGGGAGCCGGGAGGGAGTTCCAACTTGTAAGCCACTGTGCCCACCTTTTGTAGAATACGAAAAGGGCCATAGAATCTGGCTGCCAGCTTGGCATTGACGCGTCTGGCTACAGTTTGTTGTCGATGAGAGCGTAATTTTAGGAACACCCATTCCCCTGCTTCAAAAGAGACATCTTTTCTGTGTACATCTGCTGCCCTCTTCATGCGTTCCTGAGCTCGCTGTAGGTTAAAACGTAGTTGCCGAAGCACTTCGTCCCTTTCCATTAGCTCTTGGGCCACTACTTCAACCGATGTTTCTCCTTTGGCATATTTACTGAGCACCGGTGGAGCTCTCCCGTACAAGACTTCAAAAGGAGTTTTCCCCACAGATGCCTGAAAATTGGTATTATACCAGTATTCTGCCCAATGAATCCACCTAGACCAATGATTAGGCTGTTCTGTCGTAAAGCACCGGAGATAAGTTTCCACACATCTATTGAGAACTTCGGTTTGACCATCAGTTTGGGGATGATATGCAGTACTCATCCTGAGTTTCGTGCCTTGTAGCCTAAATAGTTCCGTCCAGAAGTGACTCAAAAACAAAGGGTCCCTGTCGCTGACTATTGAGCTTGGCATTCCATGCAATCTGACTATTTCCTTAGCAAACAGCTCCGCTACTTTCTTGGCCGTGTAGGGATGCCGCAGTAACAGAAAATGCCCATATTTAGAGAGTCGATCGACCACTACCATGATGGCATCATATCCTCCTGATTTCGGTAACCCTGTGATGAAATCCATTCCAATATCATCCCATATTACACTTGGAATTGGCAATGGTTGCAAAAGCCCACCTGGCGAGGTGGTTAGATACTTCTGCCTTTGACAAATGTCGCACTCCGCTACATACTTATAAACATCTTTTTTCATTCCCAACCAGTACACATTATCTGCCAGTCTCCTGTAAGTCCGGAATGCTCCCGAATGTCCTCCTGTTGGGGTATCGTGAAATTCTCTCAAGAAAGATAACTTCCATTCTGAGATTGAAGGGATGACTAACCTTTTGTTATACAACAACAGTTTACCATAGATTTGAAATCCTGGGTGTGCTAAGGGATCTTTCTCAATGTCCCGTAAGATTGATCCCCATTTCTGATCTGCCCAAATGGCTTGAACCAACTGTTCCTGCTCTCCCCAAATTGGCATGCTGACTCCTTTTAATTCTGTTTCTTCTGGAATCCTTGATAATGCGTCTGCTGCCCCATTGGTTCTACCCGGCTTATAGACTACTTCAAAGTCATATCCCATCAACTTCACCATCCAATCTTGCTGGTCAGAGTTGTAAGCCTTCTGTTGCAGAATATGCCGTAGACTTTTTTGGTCAGTGAACACCTTAAATCTCCTCCCAAGTAAATATGGTCGCCATCGTTGGATTGCTAACACTAATGCCATTAACTCCTTCTCATAGGTAGACTTAGCCAAGGCTCTTTCCTTCAAAGCTTTGCTAAAGAAAGCCACCGGCCTCCGGTTTTGCATCAACACTACTCCGATCCCTTGTCCAGAGGCGTCACACTCTATTTCGAAGTCTTTCGTAAAGTCCGGAGTTGCTAGAACGGGGGTCGTAGTCAACCTTTGTTTGAGCTCCTCAAACGCTGTCTGGGCTTCCATATTCCACTTAAATTTTTCTTTCTTCAGTAGTTCAGTTAGGGGTCTAGCGATCTTGCCATAATCCTTGACAAACCTGCGATAATAACCCGTTAGCCCCAAGAAACCACGCACCGCCTTCACAGTTTCCGGTTTGGGCCACTGAGTTACACTCTTAACTTTGTCATGATCCACAGCTATGTCTTCTTGGCTGATCTCATGGCCTAGGTACTTTATTGTCCTCTGTCCAAAGTGGCATTTTTTTGCATTAGCCACGAAGTGATGATCTTCCAGAATCTGTAGTACAGTTCGTAAGTGCTCCAGGTGTTGTTCCCAACTCCCACTGTAGACTAAGATATCATCGAAAAATACAAGGACGAACCGCCTCAAGTGTGGTCTAAAAGTGTTATTCATGGTGGCTTGGAATGTGGTTGGCGCATTGATAAGTCCAAAAGGCAAAATCACAAATTCGTAATGGCCATCGTGAGTCCTGAAGGCCGTTTTGGCTATATCTTCCTCCTTCACCCGAATTTGATGATACCCTGATTGTAAATAAATCTTGGAAAAAAATCGTGCTCCGTGAACTTCATCCAAGAGTTCCTCAATCAAAGAAATGAGGTATTTTTCGGGTATTGTAATCTCGTTTAATGCTCTGTAATCGACACAGAATCTCCAGCTCCAATCCTTCTTCTTTACCAAAATTACAGGGCTCGAATAGGGGGAATTACTTGGTTGTATAACTCCCGTAATCAGCATCTCACTCACCAGTCTCTCAATTTCATCTTTCTGGTGATGTGCGTACCGATAGGGTCTCACCTTGATCGGGCCTGATCCTTCCTTCACAACTATCGCATGATCAGTACCTCTACTTGGAGGAAGGGCTCCAAGTTCACTGAAGACCCTCAGAAAGGTATTCAACATGTTATCTAACTCCTTCTAGTGGTCCTGGGTTTCGATCCATTTCTTAACCCTGTCTTCTGTTAAATTCAAATTCCAAAATAAAACCCTCTTAAACTCTATGTCAGCTAACTTCAATATGGACTTCAATGATACCGGCGAGTGACATAACGACGGGTCCCCCTCAATCTGAACTTGATGATCTCCTTGTTGAATCTTCATGGTCATTTTTCCCCAGTCCACCTTCACTTCTCCCAGGGTCTCTAACCATGCCACTCCTAAGATGAGGTCAACGCCGCCAAGCTCAAATAGATAACCATCCACCTGAATCGCAACATGCCCTAAATCCACCTCCATCTTCTTGCACATCCCCTTTGAGATTGTACGATGCCCATCTCCCAAACAAACCCCAAATTCCGAGGTCTCAGTCACTCTTAACCCTAGCCTCTCTATTACC
The DNA here is from genome assembly GCA_019454045.1 of Zanthoxylum bungeanum. Classification (NCBI taxonomy): domain Eukaryota; kingdom Viridiplantae; phylum Streptophyta; class Magnoliopsida; order Sapindales; family Rutaceae; genus Zanthoxylum; species Zanthoxylum bungeanum. Next base: position 142,076 of record SKCR01038773.1, on the reverse strand, counting down.
GTTTTGGAAACAAAATTATGGCTGGCCCCACTGTCGATCATCACCACTATCGGCGTGCCCAAAATCTGCCCCCGTAGCTTCATGGTTCGGGGATGCGTCATTCCTCTAATTGTAAACATGGGCAAGTCCCCGTTGGGTCTCTGCTCTCCAGATCCCTGCTCACTGGCTTGGGGTATGTTTGTTGTAGCTCCTTCTGTCTCCATTTCTTTCTCTCCTTCCATCAAATCTTCATCTTCTGCCAGGATAGTGACGCGCAAGGTGCTGACAGTACATTTGTGCATGGGAGTGTACGGCTGATCGCACTTGAAGCACAACCCCTTTTCTCGTCTGCTGTTGTACTCCTGATAAGTCAAGTTGCGGTATCCACGCTGAAGATTATTGCCCAACCCTCGATTGGTGGCGATATGGGTGTTTCCCCGATATCCCGTAGGTCGGTTGCTACTGAAGCTGGAATGATCTTGTGTCCCTAACTCCCTTTTTGTTGATAATGTAGTGGAACTCCTTGTATTCATATTGTTAGTGGGCTTAAGTCCCTCCACTAGCCCACTGGGCTTGCTAGTAACTCCCTGGTTCCACCCTACATTTTCACTGGCCCGAGCCCAATTCGAGACGCTCATTCCCTTAACATATCCCGGCCTCTGCCTTTGTTCTTCTCCTTCCATCTCTTCTTCCAACATCCTTGCCAAGTCTATGGCTCTTAAAACATCTCGTGGCTCAAAAATTCTCACTCTCCTACGAATCCGATCGGTCAACCCATTTAGAAAATATCCCAGATATTGCTCCTCCGGTAGCTCGGGTACATGTGACGCCAATCTCTCGAAATGTTCGATATATTCCTCCACCGACCCCTCCTGTTTCAAGGCTGCCAGGAACTCAAAGGGATTGGAGCTACTCCGCTCGGCATATCGTTTGAATATTTCGATGGTAAGAGTCTCCCATGTCAGCAATGGTACTTTCTTCCTCAGCCAACGGAACCAATGGATCGCGTTACCCTCCATACTTACCATGGCTAGTGGGATCTTCATCTCTTCCCTAGTTCGGTGCACCTCAAAAAACTGCTCGGCCCTAGTCACCCACCCTACTGGTTCTCCTCCATTAAAATAGGGAAGTTCTACTCTCTTAAGCATCATCCTCCGTTCATCCTCCTCCTCATCCCTTGGGCTGATAACGTGTGGAACTTGTTCTTGGGGAACACTGTCTGTGTTGTCTAGCTCTATTCGAATGGCAGAGTCTTGATGTCCGGATCCCCCTTCGTTTGTAACTGGCGCCTTTCCTTTCTTCCACTGCATCATGAACTCCCGTATTTCCTCTATTACTTCGAATCGTTGATTGAGATTTTCAACCACCTTAAAGTTGTTTTTGATCCCATTAAAATCCCCATTCATCGCTTGAATACCCATGGTGAGTTGCTCCACATTTCGACTCATTTCCCTCATGTCATTCTCCATCCTTCCCACGTTCCTTTCCAAGGTCTCTACCCTAGATTCAGATCTGGTAGTAGACATATCCGGCAGGTCGGACCAATTTGATAAGAACCGATGGAACTAATGCTAAGCAATGCGATCAGTTTGTAGAAGAAAAAAAACGGACACAGAACAATAATTAGGCAAAATGAGTGTATAACAGGAATAAAACTGATACTTTCTATAGATCTATTAGAATATTTCAAGAACAAAATATATCTAAAGGATTACAGCTCAAGAACCCACACCAGACACGCCTGGTTTTCACCACAATTGGTTACCCTCTTTAAACATTGCAAAAAGATGCTGCCTAATACATAACCGACTCCTATTTATAATTACTTCTCTCACGCCTATGCTCATCATTCACACTCCCCCTCTCTCCTCACACGTCAGCAGCTCTCTAACAACTAATGATTGGCGTGACCTTCCCCACCAACAGCTCCTTTCTTTCCCCTTCTCACAAAAACATGCTGGAATCTAGATTTTGGCTCTTGGGCTGGAACTTCTTGTATCTTTCCCTGGTCCATAGGAGGCCCATCTGAAATAAGCTCCTTGTCCCTAACATATTGCTTTGTTATATTTGTACTTTATTAGCACTTAGATTTGATATTAATATGTTGATAGTACTTGCTGATATATGCACATGGATTTGTACACTGATTTTCAATTTAGTATTTATAATATTTCTTCGGATATACTCTGCAATTTAGGATTGATTTCCTATTTTGCCTCCACTTTTGCTGATCATAATAATTGAGATTCCAAAACCAAGTTGGCAACTTATCAATCTGGTGGTGGATAAGTTGTATGGTTTTATAGATGGACAGTGAGGGTCTCCTTGACACGTCACTTGGACAAGTTCCTTTTGCTTCTTGTCAGGTCAATGAAAAATTAAAAGTAAATACACATGGATTTGTACGATGATTTTCAATTTAGTATTTATGATATTTCTTTAGAGATACTCTGCAATTTAGGATTAATTTCCTATTTTCTTATCTTTCCTAGTAATAATAATTGAGATTCCACAACCAAGTTGGCAACTTATCAATCTGGTGGATAAATTGTATAGTTTTATAGATGGACGTCTCCTTGACACATCACGTCACTTGAACAAGCACCTTTTGCTTCTTGTCAGGTCAATGAAAAATTATAAGTAAAGACCCCCTGTAACCCTGTTCCAAGCAAATTCAATTTGAATTACAATACTTTCCCGTTCATACTGGGCTTATATTTCCGCTGGTTCATCTAATCCAAGAATGCACACATTTTCCTTTTGCCTGATCCTTCAACTCAGGACAGGCAGTTTGAGAGGTACCACTGAAGTTTATAAAAGACTAACCTTTGGCGAATATCTTATTGATAATTTTACCATCATAAGCCTTAGGAAATGCTTGGTGCAGTTTTTCATTGTCCTACAGTGGATTATGGATTTATTTGCTGGTAGAATCTGCTGATCCAACCTGTTCTTGTTCACCTTTCCCTTCTTTTTCAGAAATATGTTAGGTTGAGCTCGAGCAAAATTGGTACGTTGACCAGTTTTAAATGAAAATTTTTTCCTCCTCTCTTTAGTTTTAAATGAAATTTTTTTCCTCATCTCTTTAGTTTTAAATGAATTTTTTTTCCTCATCTCTTTTCCACATTTCAATTTGCTTGATATTGACAGATTTATTTTTTAGGGGGTTCTATTTCTTAAAACTTACATATGCGCATCATACTAGTATATGCCAAGAACAAGAATTAGCTTTCTACTGTTTTTTTCTGATCAACTCCCTCCATATTATGGAATTATTGATTCTGTATGGTTCATTGAAATTGGCCTTGTATTCCTGTGCAGATTCAATGTGGTTTAGGCCGAACTGGATACCTTTGGGCTCACGAGCACTATGATATCTTCCCAGATATAATGACCCTCGCCAAACCTCTTGCTGGAGGCCTACCTATTGGTGCTGTATTGGTGACTGAAAAAGTTGCTTCTGCCATGAATTATGGTGACCATGGAAGCACTTTTGCCGGCAGCCCCCTTGTCTGCAACGCTGCCATTGCTGTTCTAGACAAAATCTCTAATCCGGCTTTCTTGGCCAGTGTCTCCAAGAAAGGCCAGTACTTGAAAGAAACTTTAAACCAGAAACTCGGAGGAAATCCACACGTGAAAGTTGTTCGTGGACTCGGGCTAATAATCGGAATCGAACTCGACGTTTCTGCCTCGCCTTTGGTTGATGCTTGCCGGGACTCTGGCCTCCTTGTACTCACAGCAGGGAACGGGAATGTTGTGAGGCTAGTACCTCCATTGATCATATCAGAGCAGGAGCTTGATCATGCTGCTGAAATTATATGTAAAGCTTTGCACGTACTCGACAGTAATTCAAACTAGAAGCAAGCTGATTCCAGCAGATATGCAGTTGCAGGATTTAGCCTTTTATTAACAATTTTTGCTGTAACTTTGGCATGATGAAAACCGATAGTACCTAAAGCTAAGTTGTGGTTATTATTATTTATTGAGTAATAAAAAAAACCAGTTATTTAGATAATTGGGTTCTAGCATATTTGTAAAAAACAAGCAGCAAAACAAACTTGATAAATACTTTTTTTCAGAAGATTTGGATGGAGGATGGAGCTGAGAAATCTCACACATCAAACATTCTGTCATTACTTGAGTGATTATTGGTGCATAGAGAGCATTGACAGCTAGTGGAGTTGTTCCTAAGGGACAAGATAAAATGAAAAATGAGTACCTCTCCAAATAATATCATCCAATATCTATTATTTCCACAGCAAAAATGAATTCAAATAGTTATGAGTGATAGAAAATCTCAAATTTTAATCGGGATTTAAGAAATTTTTTATTATTCGGTAATTAAACTGTAATTTGGGATGAAAATCTCGATTTTTTATCTAAAAATTTCGAATTCCAATCAGGGTTCGGAATCTGAATCATTCGGTTCAGATTTATCGTCTTGAATCCATAAATAGAATAAGATTGGAATTGGTAAATCCCAACCCATTTGCCAAGGGTTTGTAGAAAATTCTGCATCCCGACTCTCGATCGGGAATCAGGATGATTTTCCGTCCTGAATAAAATTTTCGATTGAGATTCTGGACAATATGTCATCCCGAATATAAAATTGGGCCGATATTCGAGACGATTTCTTATATCTCGAATCTCAAATTTTAGCATAAAAAGTCCAGAATCCTTATCAGGATTTGGGATCCCCGCATTCAGTGCGAGATTCGAGAATATTTTTCATCCCAATTCAAAATATCGTTAGAGATTCGGGACTATTTCTTCATCCAGAATAATAATCGGAATGAGACTGGATGAGATTCGGTCTAAACAGGACGTAACAATTGCCCTCCCTAATTTATTTTTTAATAGTACTTAGGATAATAATCTATATTTAAATGATAAGTATTTTAATGTTCTATTAGATGGTAAGTTTTCTAATGTTACTTTTGTTTGATAATTATCTTTAATTAAATACTACATTATTCATGCAATTTATCAATAAGAAAAAGAATATACAAAAGCAAAAACAAAAAGGCCAAAATATATAATAATAATAATAATAATAATAAGCATTCTTCCAGTGATCATTGTATAACGCCTCAATCAGTACCTCCTCAGGCCTCCTAAATTATCAAAACGACGAAGTTTTCTCTCTTCAGTGGTATGCTATAAACCCTAATTCTCAAATTAAAAAAAAAAAAAAATCCTCTCTTTTCTCGCTCTCATTATAATTACTTTAATTAATTCCAATGTCTCTCTCAATACATTTGCAGGTCAGCTGTTTAAAATTATTTGAATTATCGTCGCTCTTCAGATTTCAAAGGTAATTTTTTTTAAAAAAAAATTGGAAAAATTAAATTCAAGCATTTGATTTTGTTTGTTTCAATAGAATTTACTTTCCTGGAAAATTCCTTACATACCTTTGCTTTATATCATCGGAATCTTTCCATCAAGTTATAATTTTTGTTCAAATTTTATAATTGATTTTAACTTTTATGGAGCCCAATTTATGTGAATTGTAAAATAAAGCCTTTTGTAAGTATGCTATGATAAGCATTTTTGAGTCTTTACTTTTATGCAGACACATACATACTTGGCAATTATTAATTTTTATACATTCAATGATTATTATGAACCAGGCTTAGAGCAGTAGAAGCATTGTGCCCGACGTGCTGAGTTTAGTTAAAAGTTGCCATAAGGTAATGCTAGAGAAGGTTTGATGATGCCTTATATTTCTCCAAAATGTACTTTGCTTCTGCTGGGGTTAAGTATGGTGTTTGGTAGAATGCTTGTTTGGGTATAAAATTTATGATTTCAAATGCTAGAATTTTTGTTTCTTGCTTCCATTTAGAAAATCCGAAAAGACTAGGATGTTTTATGACCCGCGGCGGATCTCCATCTCCATTTTTCGGGTTTTGGGATGGTTGTGAGGTGCCAATTGTATATTAATTTAATTGAAATTGGTAATCGTCATTATTCAACTACATGCAATGATATTGTAATGAGTGTCTGAGGTTTTAATCCTACAAATCAATAATTCAAATCACTCTTGATTTGAATGCTTTGGAATACTTATTGTTATTATTTCTTTTAAAGCACATTATTTTTAGCCAGTCTTTAATGTATCTTGGCAGTACATTGACAGGAAGATGATGCTGTCGTTAAACCTGCTGGCCAAATAGACCATTTATATTAGTATTGGACTGAGCTGGTTGGCCACAAAGCAAATGGCTGATCTAATGCCTGGTGATTCATCACATCGTGGAATTTATGAGGGTGAACTGTCAGATTATTCTCAGGACATGCCAAAGGATGGTGGCCGTTGGTATTTATCTAGGAAAGAACTTGAAGAAGATTCTCCATCTAGACGAGATGGCATTGACTTGAAAAGGGAGACTTATTTACGCAAGTCATACTGTACATTTCTGCAAGACTTGGGCATGAGACTTAAAGTGTGAGTATATGCTTTTCAGTTGGATGTGTTTATATTATTCTACCCCTTCTCTGATAAAATAATAATTACGTCTTTGATGTGATATCACGGCATAAAATTTGAGAGAATTTGGTTTGAACATCAGGGAAGGTTTGCCCCTTAAATCTTTTCTCAGGCATATTTGCGTAGGATGGTTGCTGCTTCTGTTCTCAACTTAAGAGTATTTGTTTTGGGAAGATTATATGTATAAATAATGACGTTAGTTTCTCAAAAGGATCATTCTTAATGTTAAGTAGTATTTAAATAGTTTTTCAGCACTAAGGATAGGTAGTACTGCTCTTCTACCCTTACCGTACTTAAAGTTCTTTTTTGTATAGTTGTGCCTCAAAAATGTCTTGTGAATTTACAGTTTTTGATTACCATGATAGTTAGTTTCTTCAAATGCAGGCCCCAGATAACAATTGCTACAGCAATAATATTTTGTCACCGGTTCTACCTTCTTCAATCGCATACAAAGAATGATAGGAGGGTGAGTTATGCTCATTTACAGAATATTGAATCTATATTTATACTCTTAGAGAAATATATTTTCTATCTAGCAGGATGTAGCTAGTAGCATTTTTTTAGATGAATAGCGATATCTATTTAATGTAATATAAAATTTCTGATCAAATCTCTGATGGATTTAGCAGCATAATGTATTGTAATATGAGATCCTGATATGATCTAGAACAAAGACACTGAAGCTGTTTTTGGCTTTGGATGCTCTATAATGTGGTACCTTCTGTTTGTAATTTGTTTTATTACTCTTTAGTCTGTACTCAGTTTGTATTCTTAATGCTAATGGCTTCATACTGAAACCGAATAACTGCAATATTTTTGTTGCCCGAAAGGAGGAAAAGTAGCGATAACTGTTGTATTCCTTTATTATATTGTTAAGAAAATTATTAATTTTAGAATTTGTCACTTTATATTGAAAATTCGGTAATGCCTGATTAAGAGCAGGGATGGGCAAAAATAAACTGAATTCTGTTTGCATTTTTTGGCTCAGTATTGGTCCAGTTTCTGTTTGGTTATTGTAAAACCAATAAACGTCGGTTCAGTGTTCGGTTTGAGTGTGAATCAAACAGACATAAACTGATCCAAGACATTTAATTCCTTAGAATTTAAATGATGTGGCAGTAGTAGTACTTTATTAGTTCTTTTAGTATATATGTAGAAAACTTGCCTTCACAATATCAAAGCCCAACAAACCATAATTTTTCTTACATTCTAACTCCATACCAACACCAACATCTTGGACCTATCCCCTGTCTCAAATTGTATTTCTTGATTCTAGGTACCGCCGTTAACAGCACCAACAACCAAGACGGTGACTTGAAGTGTTTATTTTGTTTTTCTTTATTCAGTTTCCTTTTTTTTTTTCCCATTTTCTTTTAAAATCCTTTTCAACGGACACTTACTTTTCTTTACACTCATCCAAAATAAGGTCAATTGCCATTGTCAACGATGGACAATGACCTGCGAGAGATTTTTTTCAATCGATACACTTATTTTTTGGTCTTTCAGGGGGATAGGCTCATTGTTTAAGATGCTAGCTTAACCATAACCTAATTTGATACAATATGAGATTTTATTTTCTTTACCTTTTCAATTTCAAGAAACCCAAACCTAGACCAGCTTGTTTGAGACCATTTTCTTTAATTTGAGTTCTTTCTGGTTTAAATTTTTATTAAAAATGTTTGGTGACACATACAAGTATATTTTCATATACCTTCAATATACTTTAATTTGGGATTTGATGTTTACCCCGAAATCGATTGTTTTGGTTGGCTTGGTTTGAAAATTTAACTCAAACCTATCCAAACCGAACTTGCCCCCCACTATTCAAGAGTGTGGATTGCTATCCGAAGCTTGGTTACACCACCATTGGTTCAGACATTGAGTTATCTCACTTTTTTTCACTATTGCTGAATTGGCTGAAGATATTTAATGAACAGATGCACCCCTTACAATTAATTCCAATGTGGCTCTATGCATTTAAATTTCCTATAAGTTGAGGATATTTTACTAATTTTATTTTCTCACAAGGGGGGAAAGAATACCGCTATGTTTCTATTTTCTCTTGTGCTATATGCTATGGTGAGAGTTTCGTTTGGCTTGGTTTGGTTATTTGCCTGTCAGCTGAGTGATTGAGAGTGGTGTTTTAGTTTTGTAGTAAACGTGCTTCATTGGTGAGTAATGCATCACATATGCGTAAAATTTAATGGTTGAGATGAATTGGAGCGGGAAATAATAATAATAATTTTAAATTGAGCATTAAATTTGGAAAATATCTGTAGTTTCTAATAAAAAAGTTCCAAGTTTGAAAAATAATGATGGTGCCGGTTTCCGTTCAAATTATTTTGCAGACGATAGCAACAGTGTGTATGTTTCTTGCCGGGAAGGTTGAAGAGACTCCTCGTCCACTGAAAGATGTTATCCTTGTTTCATATGAAATCATTCATAAAAAGGATAAGGATCCTGATGCAGTTTATAGGATCAAGCAAAAGGTATTATCTTTATTATCTTTACTGTAGCATTATTATATTTCATGTACCTTTTTTTTTTAACTTTTATAAACTAGTTAATTTTTCACAATACATATCTGTTAATATCATCATTTTGATTTCCATATTATGAAATGTCAATTTGACATCCATAATTGAATGCCAGCTGGTTAGGACATCCACGGATAAACTGACCCAAGTGTGCAATTGTCACATTAGTTAATGGAGAGCATAGATTTGAATACTATTTATGTTTTTGTAAACTATATTGGGAAATACTTTAATAGTTTAGATTGGATGTCAGATATAGCAAGAGGATTTGCATTTCGGATAAAGTAAATCGGGTTTCGAATTGTATTGGTTAGCTGGGACATACCTAAGTTCGCCAGGAATTATTGTTACTTGATTTTATGTTTCTAAAACAAAACGTAAACTTTGTCAAATTTGTGGTCCCATTAATCTCAAGTTTGCCTATCTGTCACGTGTTAGTTATATTTATGAAAGAGGAATAAGGATTCATTTGTAAGGATAATAATGACTGTTTTGCCACGCCCTTACTGTTATAAATCCTAAAGATTGTTGTAGGTAATCTTGCTTTATAATTGAGATTTTTTTTTTCCACGTCAGTGTTCAGAATATCTCAGGCATAGGCAATATATTGAATGACCAAGGATGTGTCATTCCTTGTCTTTTTTGTCTCTTCCTGTTCTTTTCCTTTTCTTCTGTGCAAGTAAGTTTTTTTCCGTTTATAGTTTTAACTGTTGTGTCAATTAATTTCATTGCATGCATCATGCAGGAGGTATTTGAACAACAGAAAGAGTTAATTTTGCTCGGAGAGAGAGTTGTACTTTCAACTCTTGCTTTTGACCTAAATGTTCAGCATCCATATAAACCTCTTGTTGATGCTATAAAGAAATTTAAGGTTGCTCAGAATACCCTTGCCCAAGTTGCATGGAACTTCGTCAATGATGGGTATGCTCAGTTGTTTTCTAATATATTGTGCATTCATGGCCTTTTTCCTACGGTATCTTCTTGATTGGGGGATGCATGCAGACTGCGGACCTCACTCTGCTTGCAGTTTAAGCCCCATCACGTTGCTGCGGGGGCTATTTTCCTTGCTGCAAAGTTCCTGAAAGTAAAGCTTCCATCAGATGGTGACAGGATGTGGTGGCAAGAGTTTGGTGTCACCCCACGCCAATTGGAGGGTGAGTTTTCTCACTTTTCTCCAGTTGTCAGTCTCATTTACCGATACCAAGACATATTGCCTCTGAAGGATTTATTTGATGTATTCTCATATTACTGTTATTTGTTTTAAATAATAAATAAGCTTTACATATAATGTGCCAGATTAGGGTTCCTTCCTCTGTTTTTTCTTATGAATTCATTAGAAAGTTACAATAATGTAATTTTATTTAATTATAATAATTATTGTCATTATTGTAACGATGATTTTTCTTTTATGTTTATGTTAGATTCAGTTACAATGTTCACCGGTTTTGTATTGCAGAGGTTAGCAATCAAATGTTGGAACTCTATGAACAAAACCGAGTGCACCCGTCACATGCTGATGTTGAGGTAAGTACTGGACCTGGAAGTACTCATCGGGCATCATCCAAAGCTCTATCAACCAGTAGCTATTCTCAGGCTTGCGCTACTACTTCAAGAGCTGGACACTTAAACCCTGCTTCAGTTAAGCCAGGTTCCGACCAGCCATTAGCTGACAATCATTGCGGACCTCGAAGAACTACCCAAAGTCAGCATAATGACTACGAGAGTACAGAGATGGAAAATACTCTTGCTGACGATGCATATACTGACTCTAATAAAGATTATCTACATCCTGAATTAGATACATTTTCTTATCAGAACAAGGGCAAATCACAAAGAGCATCAAGATTTGGGACATATGCAATGGGTGAAGAGGATCAAGAAAGGATTGTGGGGAGAAGCGAAGCAAGAGAAGTAGAGGAATCAAAGGACAAACATTTAGGCGGAAATCTGGAACATAGCCTAGATAAAGTTGGCCAGTCACCCCAGGATGCTATCAAGAGGCTTGACACAGACAAGCTAAAAGCAGCAGTAGAAAAACGAAGGCAGTCCCGTGCAGACAGAACTCAAAAAACTGACTTGATGGATGAGGATGATCTTATTGAGAGGGAAGTAGAAAATGGTATTGAACGAGAATACGAGAACTCAAATCCCCAGAGGCATCAGGAGGATACTGGAGAAGGCCCCCGAGAAAGAAGGGGGCAGTTGTCACATGTATCAAAAAATTTGGAGAATGCAGAAGAAGGGGAGGTGTCAGTGGCTGAAGACCTTGGTCATGGTTCTCATTCTCCCAAGTCAAGCAACCGCAAGCAGAAGGTAGGTAGCCCGCCCGAGAGAGCGCCAGAAGGGAGGCCACGGCATAGTCATGGCCCTGGATCGCACCATCATAATTATGATTATATTGAGGATCGAAACAAGATGAGCCGGACTGGTTGGGATCACAAAAGGCATGCACCAGAAAATCACGTCTAAAGCTAGCCGTGTAAATGCCATTGTGATGCATTATCAAGGACCACTGCTGGCTTTTCTTCTCAGGTGATACCGCTGACAGTAATAAGTTAACGTTAGGCCGATGTTCTTATACTGTGATGGAAGGAAATTACATTCTAAGATGTGAACTATTATTAAGCTCTTTTGTTGAGTTGATTGCTTGGACATCTTCCATCAATTCTCATTTCCTATATTTTCTGGGGAAATTTGTTAGAATGAAAAGTTATAGATAGGTTCGAACTCTTCAAATATTTGGAGCATTAGTTGCCTGTACAATAATAATGACCATGATTATATGGTTAAGAATTTGTAAGGTTGTACTATAAACTTGTAATGTTGCTAATGTTTTCTAATATTTATATCATAGATTGTGGAATTATGAAGCTGAAACTAACATGCTTATGCTTATAGTATGGACTTTGGAGACAAAATGAATAGTGAGAATAAAGAAAAATATGACCAGAAAATAGTGAACTTAAATCTTCAAGAAAAAAACTTTTTTTATATGTTAAAAATGAATAAATGTAAGGTAACTATGCAAGGCTGGCATTTTTCTTAAAACAATAATATCAAGAGTATTATCATTTCATTATTTGAGAAATTGAGAAATAATAAATGGATTATCATTTGTCAAAATGAACTATAACGTTTAGGTTTTGTAAAAATAGTCATATTCTCCGAAGTGGAATTCACATTCTCCAAAGTCCACATCGAACTTTTTTTATTATTTGAAACTTCAGATATCCAAATAATTTTAATATTCGAAATTGTTACTTTGGATCTCCGAAGTTTCAAAAATATATAAGACCGAGATCTTCGAAGTGAACATAACACGACAAAAAAAAAACTGAATTATCCATCAAACTTCGGAAATTCGAATTTTTCTCCGAAGTTTGTTAGGAAATCTGAAATTGTCTCCAAATTTGGTCCAAAATCCGAACTTATTTCAGAATTTATGGTTGGTGTTGTTCCTTATTACTACCCAAATAATGAGGTGGTTAGCTGTTTGCTCGATTCCAAAATATCCGGATTGCACGCCCTATATTGTTGGGGCATATGTAGTAGATATAGAAGATATTAAGGATATGGATTGTAACGACTTGATTTTCATAACTTGATTGTGGTGGTAATTCAGTGACCGAGATTAAATTATTCCGGGGGGTAGCGAATAAATTTGGAGATGGCATAAAGGCCTGATTTTAGTCGCAGCGTTTATAATACTTGAGTTAAATCATTAGGTCCGATAAGGATTATAAGACTTGGATCAATACCATTATGTTTATTTGTACCTAAACTTGTGAACATTTGTTAACAAGGCTTGAAACTATTTGTCAAGCCTCATCAACAAATGTCCAACATGCATGTTTTTAGTATATCTAAAAAAAAAAAAAAAAAACAACAACAACAACAAAAGCCCCCACATTCCACGTTTTTTTTCTTATTTTTCTCTTTCTCTTATTCTTGAACTCAACTCCATAACCAATGCAGTAAATCTTCATCTCTTAAAACCCAAAAACTTATGCTCCAAAGTCACATGCAAGTTTAGAAATGAAGAAATGAAGCTTAGGTAACTCAAATTGTGAACAAACAAATTGATTCAAGGTGAGGAAAAGGTAAACCCAAACTTTGATTTATGGAGTTTTGATAATTTGATGCTTGAAGAATGTTATTGGCTTGAGTTTAATGATTGATATTTGGTTTTGAGTCAAGGAATTGGAGATTTAAGGAATTCCCCAATTTGTAAAATCCCCAAATGTGAAATTGAGTTGGGTTTAGAAATTGTTAGATGATGGTGTAATTGATGTTATGGTTATAACTTGGTTATGTGGGGGTATTAAAGAGTGAAATTGATGCTAAGTGATGTATTTGTTATGATTGTGGTTTGTATGGTGTTGAAGAAATGGTGTATGAAGTGTAAGTAAAATTCTGGATCCTGGAAATATGGTTCGAGTCGCGATGCCAAAGAGAGCGTGCGTCGCGACACATGAAGCATAATATGGCTACTGGATTTTTGGTGCGCGTCGCGAAACGCAGAGGGTATGCGTCGCGACGCCAACCGCTGTTCCAGGATTTGTTTTAAAACCTTTCCAGTTTAATCCTAAGACATTTAAGGGCACTCTAGGAGCTTTGTATAGATGAGTAACCACATGATAAGTCATACTATAGGCATGAACTTTTACCTTTGATTACATATACTTTTCTCATTTATTACATGAAAAACTAACGGTTTCCTTGGCAATAGATCAACGACAAGCCACTCGTAGGTCACCGATGCCGCATAACACACCCGACTTGCTTTAGCACTGTGAGTGGAGTACTTATTTCAGAATTTTGAATGTGGTTTTTGCTATGATTTTGCAGATCATTGATTTAATTATTTTACTTAAAATGATGATTCATGTGAATGAGAAATATGATTTAAGCTTTGATAAAGCTTGGTTTCTTAATAATGTTTTCATGGAAATGATTTCCAATACACTGATTTATGATTTTGGAGGCATGAGGGAAAAACCCACCTCAAATGTTACTTGATACAGACATGGAATTGACGGACATGGCATTGATGGGTATTGATATTGATAACGGATATAGACGTGTGCACACAGGATAAAAGACTAGAGATGACAGATGCCTCTAGATTATGGGCATTGGGCTAGAGGGACTGTGAGTATAACGCTCCTAGACCCGGATATTTCAGAGACAGGTTGGTGGCACTGATAGCACCACTATTGTCTGGTTTAGTGGCTTGGGGGACTGTGTGTACAACGCCCCAAAACCATAGGATTATGTACAGATTGACCGATGATGTTTCCGATGATGCTACTGATGTTTTCTTAGTTGTTTTCAAATTTTTTGAAAATGAAAAACTCTGGTTTATGACTTAAGAATTCTGAAAGTTATTGCTCTAAAAATGAGTATTTCTAATCCTGTTTCTTTTCTGATTTTATAGCTCAACTCACTGAGTTCTTTATGACTCACCCCCATCCCCCACTCTCCAGGTTTTACAGGATCTTTCTTTTGATGAGCCAATGCTGTATTTTGAGAGGCATAGATCCGGAACAGGAGCAACACTGTAGTCATTAGTTTTATGGGTTCATCATGTTGTCTCTACATTTATATAGAATGTAGTTTCTTTTGAGTTCTGTGATGTATAACCTATGTATATATGTGTGGTTGTATCACATCTGGATTGAGTACATGTCATGTTTAATGTTTCACACAATTATTCTACTTAATGAGAAAATGTTTGCATGTATGGTTGATTTCTGGTTTTAGTCAGAGGCTCATGTGACAGTGGAAATCTGTCGTATGCTGGTAACATTCCCGGATTGAGGATGTTACATGGACATATCAATTATAATTTAGACGTCCCAGTGTATGCTCGATTATGTCGGATGTTCATCAGTAATATCGATTCAGAAACGGTTCAAAATCACCTTTTCAGTTTTCTACTTGATTGTTCGGGAGGAGATTGAATATTACCTCGGACTTGATATGTGAGTTATTGAGATGTCCGGTTGTGGAGGATATGCAGTTTGAGTTCTATAATGGTTGACAGTACAAAGTATGACTTGATCAGAAAGTTGTCATAGGTAGGGTACTAGAACCAAAGCTTACGGCGACTGAGCGCGCCTCTTATTATGATGGCTGATTGCATACTTTGAGGTGGAAGCACATCAAACTAGGCATTCGGCCTATAGAGGATATCATTCAGTTGATAATTGTGTCGCGTATCGGTCACCATGATGATGTCAATATTTTATACATTATCTTGCTCGAATGCATAAGACAAGTCATATTTTTTACTGTATATATTAATTTATCTTTATGTTTTGTATTATAGGCAAATCTTAAAAATATTTTTTTCCTTGCAGGGTTGTAGGATGGACATATGAGCCCTTATTATAGGGCATTGGTTTCAGGTTCATGCTCATGGTAGGTCAGTCATTCCCAATTACATGGTCATCACCCTGCTCATGCAATATTTCTAGCTGAATTTGGATGACGAGGTGGTCTCCTATGAGCATCTGACTATCATTAAATAATGATTCTTGCGACGAATGAGCCTCTATTATATAGACGCATGCAATGTTTTCATGACAGATATCAAAAAATGATATATATCCAGTATGCTCTGATGGCGCTGGTCCATCTTACGCTTCTCATCCGGTAGGTGATCCATTAGCAACTTTGTTAGGCGAGGATCGAGGAGCGATAGAAGAGAATGGAGGATCGGTAGAAAGGAATGGAGCGATCATTACATGAAGCGTTATAACTTATGAGAAGAATGGTTGCTGAAAGAAATATTAGGTATGATAATATATTGGCTGACATTGATTTTGATGATATGTAGTTTTTTTTTATATATTATATTATTTTCATTTTGATGTATCCTTAATTATTTTGATGTATAGTTAACTCTTTATATATATTTGTGTGTGTGTATTATTATTTTTTACAATATAACTCCAAAAAAAAATAATAAAATTAATCCAAAAAATAAATCATAAATAAATTTAATTTATATATATTATTAAAAATATTATTTAATAATATTTCGGCTCTTCGAAGTTTCAAATAAAAAAAAATTGGTATGGACTTCGGAGAATGTGATTTCTCCAAAGTCCATTTCGGATAATGTGGTTATTTTTGCAAAAACTCAAACGTTGTACTTCATTTTGATAATTGACAATTTTTTTTTTTTTTTTGATCAGTTTGTTAAATTCCCTAAAGAAAATATGGCCGAAAATAGTGAACTTAAATCTTCAAGAAAAAATCTTTTTTTTTTTTTTTATATGTTAAAATAAATAAATGTAAGGTAAGTATGCAAAGCTGCACTTTTCTTAAACAACAATATCAAGCGTATTATCATTTCATTATTTTAGAAATTAAGGAATAATAAATGGATATAAAAAATATCCGGATGAAATGATTTTCAAACAGTGGCCATTAGTATTGGATTATATTTTAATCTACTTAACTTGTTAAATGATCATTAAAAAGAGAAAGAACTTATTAAATATTAACCACAGCATATTTAACAACAGAGTTCATGGAATAAATTATAAGCTTTGTTAATTATAATATGGTTAATGTTTACTAAGGTAAATTACGATTATTATTTTAGCAAATAAAAAAAAAAAAATCGTTATAACATCTAAGCTTTTGAACAAAATTGTCTTTCAATATAGGATCATACGTATTTGAAGTTCTGGCGATATAATTAACTCTGAAAATTTGAAGAAATTATTTAAAATTTTTGATAAATTTATATTTAAAAAAATTATAATAAACAGAAACAAGACTTATGAATTATAATTTATCATGACTTTTCAAGAAAAAGAAATTTAACATCGGATCAACAAACAAAAAGAAAGGTCCTTGCGAAATTAACTGTTCTCATTTCTGCTATTCCTAACAGGTCTATTTTTGTACCTCTCATCTGAAAGAGTTCATATTCTTTTGTCACCGCCGATGCCTGTTCTCACGATCACGATCACGATAATCAGTTTCTGCAGCTTGACGTCTGCTTTGTCGGTCTTCTCGTTGTCTTTTATACCTGTCATCACCTTCACTGCCCTTTTTATCACTTGGCTCCTTTCTTGCATCTCTTGTGTCACTGTAGGCGGAGTTCTTTCGATAATCTCTATCATCCCTCCTGTCCCCACGGACATCACTATCAGCACTTCTCTTTCTGTGATCCCGCTCATTATCTGAATTTCTCTTTCTATAATCTCCATCATCCTTCCTCTCTGAGCGACTATCATTATCGGCACTTCTCTTCCTATAATCTCTATCATCCCTCCTATCTCTGCGGCGATCAGTATCTGAACTCTTTGCGTGATCCGACTCATATCTGCCGTCATCATCTCTCACTTCTTGTTTCTGCACACGCTGACTTGCTTGACTATCTCGATTCCTCCGGTCTTCTCTGTTTTCCCTCATTCTGTCAGTTTCCCTTTGCCTGTAACTTAGGTCTCTCCTTTCTTGATCCCTATGTCTCTGGTCAGAACTCTGACTTTTCATATCTCTCCCATCTCGGTCACCTGGACTACGGCCTCGGTGTTTCTTTTCCCGCCTTGAATTTTCTGGAGCATCCCCGTCAAATACCATTTCATACCTACAATAGCCATTGCACCATCAGATAGATCATAGAAAGAGCGAGATTCATTAAACTGCATGGGATTAGTTTTACCAACCTAGAGTCACTGTATCCACCATGCTGTCGATTATCATCCCTTAATATGTATTTTGCAGGTTGCTGCCCAGTGCAATCCTTGGCAATGTGATCGAGACCCCCACATTTGAAGCAACCTTTTCCTGCATACGAGATAAACAACTTATATATTAACTACCTGAGAAGTTCCGAGAGTATCTGTACAGTGTACACACAATACGAAGTTGTGCAAATAGAACTAACATAATAGAGTGAACGATAAAGCAAGGTACGCTATTTTAATTCTGTTTCCTTCCTACCATCACATAATAAGGGGGAAAAGGTGAGTCTGTAATGCACATATGCACTATCATAAACTTTTCAAACAAGAACGTTTCATGTGCTAGTGAGGTGGCATTTAACTTAAGTAAGTCTGTAATGCACACACGCACTATCATAAACTTTTCAAACAAGAACGTTTCATGTCCTAGTGAGGTGGTGTTTAACTTTTACCTTTACCAGTTTGGTGATCTCTGCGCCTGAATTGGTTCCAAAGCTTTGAGACACTTTGACTAAAATCCACGTGTATCCTTCTATCATCAATCAAAGCATTATCCATCTACCATCAAAAGAAAGATTAGCCACGTTCAGCAAAACCAATAACACAAAAGTAATTAAACAATACGATTAACAAAAATTAATCTTATTGAGACTGATGGTGAAAGAACCATATGATTACGGTTAATGCACCTAAGAATAGATGTTGCAATTTTCATTCCCAAGCATTACACAGAATCAATGCATAAGTACACCCGGGTTCCACATGACTAGTAAATCTATTCCAATGAAATATCTTTTTTTGTTTAAAACCTGGTCAATTGATGTTAAAAATAGAAAACAAATAACTTGGAACACATATACATCAACATCACTATATTATATATGCAGGCACAAAAATCAAGATTTGATAAAAGAATAAGTACTTCAATGGTTTAAGATTACCTTCGTGTATGCTTGCACACATGGCTCACTGTTCTCGAATTCTGGTAGAAACGAAGTAAAAGATTAATATCAGATTGATACCATTATGGAGTCTCGGACACTGATGAACATATTCGCATCACTTTGCTATACATATATAAGTGAAGGAGATGGGTTAATTTTGTCCAAGCATGCTTAACTGTGGAATAAAAGTTTGTGTAATTTGATGGGCAGTTTGAAAATATCTTCTGATAAATTTAACTCACCAATGAAGGCATAGCATAGACTGTCTCCAGTCTTGTAATCTCGAATGATTTCAGCCCTGTCGTAATTTAGTTATAATTAGAAACTCATTTAAATCCCACACTTGCCAGCATTAAAGTAATTGAATATCACAAGTAAAAAGCTTTAACTTACGATGTAACAGTTCCAAAACGTGAAAAGATTGTATGCAAGTCCTCATCCTGCAATAGAGAATGGAGGAGTAAACATCAGCTAAAATGACAATCTAAAGCAACAAGATTATTTACAAGAGGTAGGCAGATGCGATTTTATTTTCATGGTTGATTATAGTACTTTGATTGAAGGGAAGGAAAAAACGAGTGAAGAAAATGACAGAGCGGAATGCATTTCCTCACTTTATCTGGTTAATAAAAGAATGGAATAATAACCATAATACAATAGCTGAACAGGTGGGTAAATCATATCAATAAATCCCCTCCCACCTCCCACTCAACAGCCGAATTTTCTTCATTTCACTTTTTCCATAATGTTTATGCAAAAAGGTGTCCCCAGAAGGAAATCCGAAATCCTCAATCGATTTTCTCTTTCCACTAACAAAAAAGGTCCACACTTTTAATCCTGCCCCTTAAACAGAAAATATACAAAAGGAACCAAACCAACCAAACAAATAAATGCACAAAAGAAAAGTAGAAATAAATTCATAATCCTGAACACTACAATTCAATAAAATGGAAGAACAAGTGCTCACTTCAGTGACTGGATTCAGTTTACAAACAAACAGCACATTCTCAGGAGGCTTTATGTCGGCATCGGGAATATCTCCAATCTGTTATGCATATAAGAGAACAAAAATGAATCAGATTAAACAGATGTAAATTCACAGCCAAAGACAAAATAATGCGATCATAATTTATATACAG
The DNA here is from genome assembly GCA_019454045.1 of Zanthoxylum bungeanum. Classification (NCBI taxonomy): domain Eukaryota; kingdom Viridiplantae; phylum Streptophyta; class Magnoliopsida; order Sapindales; family Rutaceae; genus Zanthoxylum; species Zanthoxylum bungeanum. Next base: position 122,285 of record SKCR01038773.1, on the reverse strand, counting down.
AATGCTTACACTCTCAAGTACAACTGCACTTGAATGTGCATCCTTCGAACGGAGAACTTCCTCAAGTTCTGCTGCACTTAATTGCTCGTCAAGGGGAACCCAATCATCTTCAAGGCGAACTTCATCATCAACCTAGTCACAATATTGAAAAATGATCCCCGATGGTAACATGCTTGCCAAAAGGACAATATTAGGTTGAATAACCAATGTAAACTAAAAATTTAGGTAAATACTTGACCAAGTTGGCCCATAATTTAATTGAAAAATATCTTATATTAGCAATAATCAGAATTAGCCATGAATTGCAGGAGTTGATTCTATATACCCAATACTCTCGTCTCTAAATACTTCACACTCTTAAGAATTAAGCCAAAATGTAGTATTAAAAGTAAGTCCATAGAAAACTAAATGAAAAGTAATTGACATATAAAACAAACTGATATCATCAACTTCCATTTATAGAGGATTTGTGCTCTCAATTCCAATTTTAACCACCGAAGCAGCGGAATTACTTAACATAAATAAAGAACACTCTTAATGCAGGCAGGCAGGCAGCAAAAGATTTGCACCAACTTAAAAGCCTTTCTTCTTCCCACTCATAAATAACTAAAGAAAATAGTCAATACCTCATCTTTTGGTTTGCCTTCAGGTGAGGCATCAGGAATCAACCTGGCCAATTGAGGAGGATCATCAAAAGGATCCTCTAATATATAGGTGTGTTTGATTCTGCATAGGATAACAGGTAGGAGCATCAAATTGAATTCTAGCCATCACTTTAAGATAAAAACTTGTACAGTGAAAAACACAAACCGGATGTTTTTGTACGGTCTATTCTTCTCATCCACAAAAGCTTCATTGATCCTAGTCAGAGTTTCCAACCCCTCAGCGACCTCCCCAAAAATCTGCAACAATAACTCATTCTTAAATTATTATTTTTTTTTTTAAAAAAAAAAAGGTGAGAAAAGAAAATTGCACCAGCAAGATGGATTCAAATGGAGAAAGTCACATTTCTAAATCAACATTTCCACATCACCCAAACCAGTTCTCAGTTATATATTTTATTTTGTGCCCTAAAAGCCTTAAGATTTGGATGACCACCCTAAGACATCCAATAAGACATTCTGTAAATTCCATGGGTAAAAGAAACTGAGAAGAAGAATATTATGGGAGACTATAGAATGTAGCAAAATTATTCACAATTTGATGGCCAAGTATCCTATACTAGAAGTATAAATATTGCAATCGACACAATTACATAAAGCAAACACAGATGGGAAATATCTAATGCAAAGCATCTCAGAAATCCAGTAATCAAGAAACAGACTGGAGCTTTATACTTTATGATTTTTTTTACAGGGAAAGAAAATTGAAGATGCATATAACATCACAAAATTAATTGTTCAATCATTTGTTTCATAAATCATAGACTAGTAAGACAATTGTATGGCAACAAGTCGAGGATAAAGAGACTCACAGTATGCTTCTCATCAAGATAGTCCAAGTTATCCCGCAGAGTGATGTAGAACTGTAAAGGGAAATCCAACAATAAGCACCAAAATGATATTCTAACACAAACCTCTATGCTAATCCACAAAGTTCAATCCAAACCAAACTAATTAAAGACTATCAAAACATCATATTATTTATTATGCTTAAAATTCATAACAATCAACAAAGCTTAGTCCTAAACCTGAGAGGCATTCAGATTCTCCCCAGCGCTAGCCATCGCCACAGTCCCCGTCTTAGCATGTTTCAAATCCACACGAATCTCATCACCGAAGAAGCGAGCCTGTTCCCCATACAAAAACCTAACAGCCACAACATAACATAACACAAATACAATTCTTATCACACACTAATTACTAAACTAATATCAAAATATCACAAAATACAGAACTAAAATTAAAAATCTAAAACTCTAAAAACGTAGATAAAGATTCTCACTTGTAGACCGAGTCACCAGCAGTTCCGGTGCCGGTCGGGTCTCCGGTCTGCGCGGTAAAATCCTTCTGAACCGTGTGAAACAAACAGCCATTATAGTACTTCATCCTACAACAAAGAGAATTAAGAACCGAAGTTATGATTTTGACTGATTTTAGTTTTAAAATTGATTGTGATACAAAGAGAAGAAAAAAATATAGAAATTGAATGCTTGTGTGTGATCAGGAAGCGTACTTGCAGAGCTTCAAGAAGTTTTTGGTGGTTAGCGGACACTTGTCGACGAATAAATCGACGACTAGGTCTCCTAAGCTCGTCACTAAAAGTACCGACATCGTCGATTTCGACGATCTACAGCTTTGATTTGTTTGTTTGGATGTCGAGAAAATGGTGGGAAAGATGAGGCATTTTATGTCTTTAATTATTTCTATTTTGTATTTATTTACTTTCTGAAGTATCGGGGTTTTAATTAATTGGGCCGCCTCATGGGTTTTGTTCAGCGAAGGCTAAATGTCGGATCCAATCCGAGAATTTTGGAAATTCAAATTTATAAAAAAATAATTTTTTTTAATTTTTAAATTTTAAATACTTGAAAAAAAATAAAATTCATAATTAAATAATAATAATTTAATATATCAAACAACATTAATAATTTTAAATTCATCCAAAATAATCTAAAACTATAATAAAATCATAAATAAAAATAATTTTTAACAATTATTTTTATTTTATATTCGGACCCGAATAAACCTGTCAATGAGGATGTTACCGCCAATGAAGATGTTCGACCTTTAAAATATAATCGGTAGATTGTGATACCGCACATAATGAGAGATGTTTATGATGCACATTCTCTAAACTAGTTGGAAGTGAATCTAATATAAAATTATCATATTTTAAACATAAAGTTCTTCCTAAACATATACTGTGTGTACTGTTAATTATCAACATATGAATTTTACAAGATTAAAAAAATAAAAATAAAAATAATGAACAAAGACTATAGGGTAATGGAAAAATATTTTCCTTTTTGAAAAATAAAAAAGAGAGAGAAAAACAGATGCCCAGAAATTAGATATCTCAGAGTCATGTGTAAATGTTGTTTCTTATTCACAAACATGAGCAACAAGCTTCTCTAAAATATACAATTTTGGTATTTACAAGAGCCTGTATAATTTTAATTTTTTTTAAATGAGTGTGTAATATAAAAAAGATGTTAAAAAAAAAAAAATCGATAGCAAATAATATCACACTTCAAATTAAAGGGCTATGTTGTGATTATCAATTATGGTGATGTAGGATTTAGGGTCTGATCTTTAGGTCCTGAATTCGAATCCAGAGAGTATATTTATTGTAAGAGTCTAGAACAACCAAAGATTATTACTTGCTCTACTTATATCCGAAAGAGATGGTTTAGTAGCGGGGTTTCCAACAATTTCAAAAAAAAAAAAAAGTATCGTATGGATCATTTGACAATGTCATTATGTTCTATCATGAATCATTATCTCATTAAGCTCAATAACATATAGGTCTCTCTTTATGGTTTCTTCCCAAAAGTCAACTTAGACATTTCCTTATTGATATATGATAACATCGTTTACTATTATTTTTTCAACGTGATAGTTAGAATTTTACGTTTTACATGTTCGAACCATATTAATCATATTTTCTCATCAATCGTGCTACTTCTAGTTATTTTCTCTTTCTGTATTATCTCATTAAGATTATTATTTAACATACAAATCTTTGAAAAAAAATATCAGACCAAAACAAAAAAGGGAAATTCTCTTTAGCTAAAAAGGGATAGGGCATGAAAACCTTATAGAATGAAATAGAAGGTGAAGCTGTAGAGCAAAAGCTAAACATGTCAATATTTAGCCAAGATTCTCATGCAAGAACACTGGCTAGGATGCCATATAAAAAGATAAAGAAAAATAAAAAAGGAAAGGTTCTTTAGTGATTTTATGCTTTAAAAATATTGTTAGATTCATTTCTAGGCAACATGCATGCATCCTCATGGCTTTGTTGGATCATATAATTTTGAATATGATCCACTTGACCATTTTGAAGATAAAAAAAGTTGATCACATAACATTAGCAAATATTAGTGAATATGATGATCACTTGATTCAAAAGCTTGAAAAGATAGGTGGTGTAGGGTCCAGGATCTCACCTTGAGGTTCTGGGTTCGAATTCAGGGGGTGTACTTTTTGTAAGAGCCTGGGACAGCCGGTGGTTTTACCTGCGCCGCGGCCCAGAATGGGTGGTTTGGTGGCGGGGTTTCCATCGTTTCAAAAAAAAAAAATGTTCAATTAATTGTATTAAGTTCTTTAATAAATTTTTTTTTTTTTTGAAGATAATAATAAATTGTTTATTAGGGAGGCATATATTTAAAATTCAATGTTGTTTAGTATAACGGTTCACACTTTTGGTAAAATAAATAAATAAAATAAAAATTGAAAAACTTTAAATTGGGGTGTGGGCAACCAAAAAAAAAAAAAAAACTTTAAATTGATGAAAAAGTGTTTTAACTTGGTTGAGAAGTTATAGAGTTTGGTCATGTGTTCAAGAACTAGCTTTTGAATGTGAAATTTAATCTCACTAGTCACTATTTCTGTTAAATTCTGGACTTCAAATGCTAAAATTGCAAAAATGCTACACATACATAAATTCTTACTAACAATTTATACACCCCCTCTCACTGTAGCTATAGTAATTACGGTGATTATTGTAACATCACTGTAGCTACAGCGAGAGGATGTAGAAATTGTTAGTAAGAATTTATGTATGTCTATCATTAATTACTTGCTAAAATTATGTAGTAGGTTTCAGGGGCGACCTTGAGTTTTGGGACCCTAAGTGAGTGTTTATAGTATGTAGTCTCCTACGGATAGAAGATTTTTTTTTTGCTTTCTTGTTGAAATGGTTATAATATTTTCTTAGATTTGAAGTACCCTGGTAGGTCTAAATTTAAGAGCCCTAACAATCAACCGCCTATGAGTTGGTCTAAATTTAAGAGCCCTAACAATCAATCTTTTTTTTTTTTTTTTTTTTTTGGAAACGATGGAAACCCCGCCACCAAACCACTCATTCTGGGTTGTGGCGCAGGTAAAACCACCCGGCTGTCCCAGGCTCTTACAAGAAGTGCAACCCCTGAATTCGAACCCAGAACCTCAAGGTGAGATCCTGGATCCTACACCATCAATCGCCAATGAGCTGTCCTCAAAGCCACCTTTATTGAGTAGTAATTATCAACCAACTAAAATTTTTAGATTTTTTACTATATAGATTCAACGTCTAGACATGAGTGATCCACCTTACTTAATAGCTTAAAATTTTCAGATTTAGCTTTAATTAACAAACAAGTTGTTGGAGAATTTTTATCATAAGTTGAATGATGGGAAAGTAGGAAGGATTATGATCATTGAGCAGAGGCACCTGATCCTGTGTACAAATTCTTCCATTCTCTCTATCTATTTTTCACTTTTTTCAGGAGATTTTTCCTGCGAAAGTTCAAATTCCACTCACAAGCAGCCTCCTCAATAATTTATAAAATGATTTTTAATTTTTTTTCCTTTCCTCTCCAAGCTGCTACTTCATTTGTTCATAAGTAAGGGATTAAAGGAAAATTCTATTATATCACACATTACCCGTATAATAATTCAATAATATTTTGTTATACGCGCTAAAATAATTTTAAAAAAATGATAATTATATTTAATACAACACCTCATATTATATAATTATTATTAGTTAGTGATATCACGTCATTTATATAACAATGATATCAAAGAATCAATCGGATTAAAGCAAGGGAAATTAAAAACTTGAAAGCCAAGAATCTTCTTTAAGATATAACAAAAGACAGAACAAAATATGTATACATATATACCTTTTCTCCTATTAAATCTTGAACCAGATACCCATTAAAACATAGAAAATATAGCTTTTCAAAAAGTTTTTGACAACAAATAAAACATGCGACAACTTTCCTATTTTTATTTCTTAAAAATGTTAAACACATTTTCAGGTTTTAGCAGAAAGGGCATTACCATTATAATAATTTGATCAAAATAGTAATAATTCTGCAAGCTTTGTGTCTTTTTGACTAGCTAATTTTTTTTTATTTTTTTTTTTGGAAACGTTGGAAACCCCGCCACCAAATCACCCATTCTGGGCCGCGGCGCAGGTAAAACCACCGGCTGTCCCGGGCTCTTACAAAAAGTGCACTCCTGGATTCGAACCCAGAACCCCAAGGTGAGATCCTGGACCCTACACCACCAAGCCACACCCCGTTGGGGACTTTGACTAGCTAATTGATTGAGGTGTTGTTCCAAAAGACTTCTACATCAAATCTGGCGGTTTGATAAATTAATGAAAGGGGGCTGCTACTTTGTCCGAACGGGCAAAGCTTAAAATTGTGTGTTTTGAGATTTATCCGTTCGGATATTAAATTCTGTAACATCTTAAATTAATTTGTCATGTATTAATTTTTAATCTTGTGTATGTTGGAATTTTAGGGGGATAATTTGGAAATTGAAGAAAATTAAAGTTTTAGGTTAGAGTTGATTTGTGGCTAAAAGGTATTTAAGTGGGATTAAAATTTATGATTAGGGTTGATTTGTGACTAGTAAGTATTTGAGTGGGCTTATTCCACTTTTTTGAGAGAGTTCACGTGAGAGAGAAGAAAGAGAGAAAGGAAAAAAAAAAAAAAAAAAAGAAGAGAAAGAAGAGATAAAAGAGAGAGATCACCTCGATCCCTTTGATCTGAAGTCGATTTTCACAGGATTTCTTAAAAAAATTAGAGCTCATATATGGGAATATTTTGACAGTAGTCTTGGCACAAAAAATTATCAATTTTCGTCGATTTCCCAATAATAAGTTTTCTTCGATTTTTCTCGATTTACTGTTTATCCAAAACTCTGACTGACAAACCGTTGGCATTGAACCAGAGGACACTATAAACAACGGCCATCCGAAAATCCAGATTCAGGGCGACATATGACACTCACGAGCGAGTAGAAGCCATAATGTGTGAGGACCACACGCTGGCTAATGTCGTCCCATGGGCTCACACCCTGGCAGAATGTGACCTCCTCTATTTGAGTTTTCTTTCGTGTTGTCTCGACTGATGAACACTAAAAAATACATATTTATTAAAAGAAAAATTAATCATTTTACACATATAGCTTCATTAATCCCCTTAATTTATCATATTTATGAAATAACAATTAAATTTATGTTTTGTATATTTTTATTGTGTAGGTGAAAGACTGCTTTGGAAGCTTAACATGAAAAATGGATATGAGATCTGAATTCAAGGACCCAGAAAACTCAAAAAAAAGTATGACAGCTAGATTCAAATTGGATTTGAAAACATTCACCGTGTTTAGATTCGCAACAAAATGAGCTTATGATGTATTTAGCAACACTTGTATTGTATTATAATATATATATATATATATATATATATATATATATATATATATATAATATAAGAGGTCCTCCCGAGATTTTATATATATAATGCAATGCATTATTGCATTGCTGGACAACAAAGCAATAATGCATTGCTGGATTGCAAATGCAATTGCTTTATGCAACTGTATTTGCAATTCAGTGTTAAGGCCTCCTATAAAAGGAGGTGCTCGACACCTCAATGAGAGAGGAGAAAATTGAGAGCTCCCCCCAGTCCAGATGCGTTATTTCATTTTCCCATTTCGGAAGATTTTGGATAAGTATCTTGTGTGTTTTATTTTATTTTATTTATTTTGTAATTTTTTTCTTTTATTAATAAAATCATGGGTGTGTTTATTTATATACTGTTCTGTAAATTTGTATCATGTTAGGATAAGGGTGAAGCTCTTGTTATAAAAATATATTTGATTTTTATTTATATTATATTTAAAAAAAATGATAATTTCCCAATAAAATTCATATTCTTTCTAATTTATTGAGGATTTTTGATTAGTTGTAGATAGTCTCCGATTGATACAGATAATATTTGAATCTCATAAATGAGAGAGAGTGGACTATCAAAGATCTGAATTAATTATTGACAAACTTTGTTACCGCCTATATAGTTGGTTTTATAAATTTGGCATGATTGAGTACATAAATAGACTTATTATAGACAAATGATATCACAACTTTTATGGCTGGTTTTATATGTTTTGACATATTTAGTACATTGACAAGACTAATTATCGACATGACGAATCACGTGTGTTGGCATAATTAATATCAGATAATTATGAAATAAATTGATTGGAAAATAATTATATTTTATATTTTATTAAAAATAAAAATAAAAATAATTTATATTTTAAATATCAAGAGTTGATCTTTTAACCATATTATTTTATTTTATTTGTTGAATTATTATTTTATCTTATTAAATTTATCACAGTGGATTGATTCCGGACTTACCATGTTATTTTATTACTTCAACACTTTTATACTTGGGAGTAAAGTACCATTTTTTGAGTGTGTCAAGTTTTTGACATCGTTGCCAGAGAATAAAATTTAATAGATAGAGTAATAATTTAATATTATTATATATATTTTTTTTCATTTTTGTGTTGTTTTGTGTGTTTTCTTAAGAAAATCTTATATATATATTTTAAAATTTGTGTATTTTGTAAAAAAATATTTTGCTAAATTATAGTCTCAAGAATTCGACTTTAAAAGACCATGTTTGCCGATTTATAAGAAATTTGGATGAGAAGCATATCATCGACCCATAGAAGATGTTCAAGCTGTTTCTGGATGCAAAACTAGAGGAAGATGTGAGTTACAATCACAACTACATTTCAATTTACTATTTTAATCTTTTTAAAGTTATAACCTTTGTTTTTAGTAACAGTATTTTAGATTCAATTATCAATACCACAAGAATCAGGTGATGTCTTCTAAACTCTACTTCTTCTTATTCAGACATTGTGGAACATGTCTCAATCTGGTTGAAGGAGGAGATTGTTTATTAGAATGCTTTTATTTTTATTTTTTAAAAAAATATTTTATTTTGTGTGTAAAAAAGGTTTGTTTTAAGTTATATCTTAACAAGTTATTTTCGTTCATTTCCTGATGAATTATTTAAATTTGTGAATTATTCATGAAATTGTTTAAATTTGATTTTCACATGCTCATTTGACAAGTATTATCAATATACATGGTAACATATGATCATGAATTGAAAGTGAAAATTTTATAATATTCAGTTTTCTAATTTGTTGGAGGCGGCATCTAAAAATAATTGAGTTTGTATTTTTATTTCAAAAAAAAAAAGCAAAAAAAAAAAAAATAATCAAGCTTCTATTTAGTAACCAGACATCTTACCTCAACAAGTAGTGGTTGTTCGCGTAAAACAGTAGAGCTTGAGTTAAAAAAAGTGTGAATAAGTTCGATTTCGTAACCTCTCTAACTCGAGCAATTAAGTTCGTAGGGGTGTATTAACACTTAGTGCCCCTAAGACCAACTGGTCTGGGAGTCACTGACCCAAAACTCGTTAAATAGGTTAATGAGAAAACTTAAGAAAATCAGATACTTCTTTTTTTTAACATATGAGATCCGAACAATTAAGTCCGTAGAGGTGTCTTAACACCTAGTGCCTTAAAGCCAACTGGTTTGTGAGTCACTGGCCCAAAGCTTGTTACAAAGATTGAAGATGTATAATTATTTTTTAAAAAAGTATTATTGTGTATAAATAATCTATCATTTTCAAAATGTGTAAATTCTGATATAATTTTAAGACAAAAATATTATTCTCTTTAAAAAAAACATATCAATATTGTGGGCACAATGACTTGATTGATACTTTGTCTTATGTGTGTATAGAAGAATGACAAAAAATACATGATAATTTACTTATTTGATAATTTAGGAATAAATAAAATAATTACTAACTTGGATAAGAATTTTTTTCCTTTTAGTTTTCGCTTAAATTAATATGGACTAACAATAAACTTGTTGGAAGTATGATAAACACTAAAAAATGCACATTTATTAAAAGAAAAATTAATTATTTTATACTTATAGTTTCATTAATCCCATTAATTTAACACATTTGTGAAATAACAATTAAATTTATGTTTTTTATATTTTTATTGTGTAGGTGAAATACTGATTCAGAAGCTTAACATGAAAAATGGATATGAGATATGAATTCAAAAACCCAGAAAACCCAAAAAGAGAGTGACAGCTAGATTCAAATCAAACTTGGAAAACATTCATTGTATTTAGATTGCCGACAAAATGAACTTATGTTGTATTTAACTACACATGTATTGTATTATTATTATTATTATATTATTATTATTATTATTATTATTATATTATTATTATTATTATTATTATTATTATTATTATTATTATTATTATTATTATTATTATTATTATTATTATTATTATTATTATAATGCATTGTTGGATTAGCAATTGCATTTGCAATTTGGTGTCGAGGCCTCATATAAGGTGCTCGACACCTTAATGGGGGGGGGGGGGGGGGGATGAAGAGCTCCCCTCCAGTTCAGGTGCTTTATTTCATTTTCCCATTTCGGGAGATTTGAGGTAAGTATCATGTGTGTTTTATTTTATTTTATTTATTTTGTAATTTTTTTTCTTTTATTGATAAATTCATTGATGTTTTTATTTATATATTGTTCTGTAAATTTGTATCATGTTAGTTTAAATGATGAAGCTTTTGTTATGAAAATATATGTGATTTTTATTTATATTATATTTTATAAATTATGATAATTTCTCAAATAAAATTCATATTCTTTCTAATTTATTGAAGATTCTTGATTAGTTGTAGACAATCACTGATTGTCACAGATAATATTTGAATCTTATAAATGAGAGATATTGGACTATCAAAGATCTGAATTAATTATTGATAAATTTTGTTACCGCCTATATGACTGCTTTTATATATTTAGCATAATTGAGTATCTAACTGGACTTGTTATAGATAAATGATATTACCGTCTTTATGACTGGTTTTATATATTTTGGTATATTTAGTACATTGACAAGACTAATTACCAACAAGACATATCACATGTGTTGGCATAATTAATACTTGATAATTATGAAATAAATTGATTAAAAAATAATTATAATTTATATTTTATAAAAAATAAAAATGATTTTATATTTGAAATATCAAGAGCGGATCCCTTAATCGTAGTATTTTATTTTATTATTTTTATTTTATTAGTTGAATTATTATTTTATTATCTTATTAAATTTATTCCCCGTAGATCGATCATGGACTTACCAGATTATTTAATTATTTCGACATTCTTATACTTGGGAGTAAGAACCACTTTTGAGTGTGTCACCGACCATTCCGAGTAGCAACGGACCTCCGAATCTTGATTTTCGTATAATTCTTTATTATATTCGATCTATGCGTGTTATGTGTTTCATAATCTAATTAGCCTTAAAGTGTGATTAATTTACTTGCTTAGGTTATTTAAATAGTTGTTATGTGATTGGAAGTGAATTACGAACTTAATTAGAAAATATGATTAAGTAAAAATGTGTGAGAGAAGTTATTGTAAGCCCGAGATTTTAGTTAATGACGTTGATTGATATATGGATATATGTATATTAATATTTAAATATTGTTGTAAATTTGATGTGGATAAATTGTATAATGGAAGTCCGTATTATAGACAGAATTCTACCGCGGTTCGGTTCGGTTCACTCCGAAATCGAATAGAACCGACAAATACCCACCCCTAACTATATCTATTTCATTAGATATTTATGATCTTTTAACAATATCTTTTAAACGATGGTTAGTCGAAGATGCTGAACAATAAAATTTTAAAAACCCCGTCATTATGGAATCATACTCCTAATATTCATCTTCTGCATCGATCACTAATTGATACAACGATAATTTTAGATTTAAAACTGAGGTTATAGGTGAGATTCTGAACCCCACACCATTAAATTACGTCGTTTTAGAATAATTTAAATTTAATGGTCAGTGTTCATGACACTTACAATGCATAGTAACTATTAATTAAACCGGAGAGGTTCCATTACGTCTCAAGCGCATAAGCTAAAACTATAGTGAAAAGTCTGCTTCTAATAAGGAATCACTTATCTAATCATAAAAAGGGCATTTTTCCCAAAGCAAATCAAATCCAAATTACTGTAGCATTCTGCTGCAATTTTTTAAAAATAAACTTAAGGACATCTATATCTCTTCCTTTTATAATGTTATATTATTATTATTATTATTTGAAATCGTTGAAAATCTCACTGCCAAACCACCTATTCCAGACTTAAGTGGAGCAGGTAAAACCCACGGCTGTCTTAGACTCTTACAAAAAACGTATTCCCTGGAGCCGTACACTACCAAGCCACGCCACTTGGGGACTATAATGTTATATTATTTCATTATAAAAAAGAAGAAAATCTGAACATACATATCACTTAATCTATATATATATATATATATATTATTTTTAATTGGCGGATCATTATTTATTATCTCTCAAAGGAAATGAGATGAAGACTCGTAGGCTAATAGTGTCATGCCCGAATGCTAAAAATTAGATGAATTCATTATTCACTCATAGTACTGTAAGTAGGAGTGTGCATTAATCGGTTTTAATCGATTAACCGAACCGTTCTAACCAAATATTTTTTTTATAACGGTTCGGTTATTGTGATTAAATCGGTTTTTTCGGTTAAGATTTTTAACTTTTTAGTTTTTCGGTTCGGTTAAGGTTATGAGATTTGTATAACCGAACCGACCAATTAACCGATTAAAAACCATAATTTGACTTTATATATACTTTTAATTAAAACGAAATTAAAATTTTTACTTTCTGTCTCTACTGAGTGTAGTTGTAGACTATTTTTTGATGAATTTAAATTTATATTATGTTGTTAAACACATATATGTTTGTCTTTTTTATGAATTTAAATTTGTATTAATGTGTTAATGTGAATTATTATTTGTAGAGATTATGGATTGGTTAATAACCGGATTAACCAAAACCAATCGAAAAATTATGATTAAATTGATTAACGGTTATGTGTGATCATATGGTTAAATCGGTTAAATATTTACTTAATCAAATAATTTCTGTTCGGTTGAAAAATTAAGGATTAACCGACCGATGCACACCCCGAACCGTAAGAAACCGAACCCAAGACTAGCCATTGTTGCTACTAAAAATCTGTATAGTGAGCATTGGCTGAAAAGGTAATTGGTGAAATTTAGGGGATATATTGTGTAGTTAAATTTTGAAGCAAATCTAAACAAACCCATGTGTTAGATTCTTTAGCTATGAGGTAGGCTGGCTCTTTAGAAATACTCATTGGACTTCAGCTTTTTAACAGTATAGAATAGTTTAATTTAATCACATGAGGCCCTATATATATTTCACCTTTATCTGACCTCTTCAGCTTTTCTTTTATGAAGTTGCATAAATTCTTGTTCAAATATATCCCTTTGGAATTAAGAAAAATATATAATGATGTGAATGCCTCTATAGAAACAAAGACCGAAACTCATTAATTTTTTTTTTTTTTTTTTTTTTTTTGGAAACGATGGAAACCCCGTCACCAAACCACCCATTCTGGGCCGCGGCGCAGGTAAAACCACCGGTTGTCCCAGGCTCTTACAAGAAGTGCACTCACTGGATTCGAACCCAGAACCTCAAGGTGAGATCCTGGACCCTACACCACCAAGCCATACCCTTGGGGACCCGAAACTCAATATGCATAAGCTTAAAACCTTGGTAACCTTAATAATGAACAATTGCCCTAGAAATGACCAAAAATTGGAAGAAAAAAAAACTGTAATATTGATGTTTTCATGGAAATAATATGATGAGACAATTAATTTTTTAGTAAAAACTAAACAAATCAAGGTTTCTTATTCAAATTCAAATTTGATTATGATTTATGTGGTGAACAAATACAAAGTTAAGATTGGCGATTATTGAATAAGATTGTAAAAATAAGATTATGTTTGGAATATTGTGATTTGATCTAAGGTGATATGATAAAACAATGCTTTGGTGAAAACATAATATTTAAGTGTCTAGTTAAAAAATTATGATTCATAATCGTGATTTTTTTAAAAACTAAGTTTTACAAAAGTTATAGCTTTTAGCTTTACTCACCATCAAAATATTAAAAAAATATATCAAAATTATTTTTTAGCATAAAATAAAATTACATACATCATTTGTTCACCGTCATTTTTTAATCATAACATCAAACAGAGCTTAATTAAACCTTAACCAGACTATTATAAATGCATATGTATGACTCACTGTAAGATCCAACTTCATATGAAAAGATTTAATAACTTAAAATTATATTTAGCAAATTGTGGGATTAAGCACTAAGTAACACTTAATTTTTAGTTAACAAAACAATAAACTGTTAAGTGTTACGCGTTTACAGCTTGATATATTAGTGTAATTAAGATAACACAACACACTGACAGTCAAATAAATTGGTTTTGCTAATTATGTCTTAAAATTTTAACAAGCAAAATGTGGGCAGTACGGGCAGAACAAGTTGCAACAAAAACAAAGCCACTGGCACTATCACTTTCATATATATATATATATGATTATAAATATTTCATTGGCTTTAAGTTTCTCAGTGTCACACAAAAGCAAATTAAAGGCTAATAATTAAGCCTTTCAAATTTTCTCTTTGCAATGTCTTCAATTCCCCAACTTTACTCTAATGATTCATTTTCAAGTGCTGAGTTTTCCCAGTTCCCGTATGCGGCGGCCGCGGCGGTTTCCGGAGAGATTATTAATTATGGTGAGTGCACTGCCACGGTTTCTAATGGTGTAGTTTCAAGTGGTACAGGACCAATATGGGGCACTGATGAGAACTTCCCAATAATATCTTATGACAATGTTTTTGCACCACCGGATCAATCCGACGTCGTTTCGCCTTCTCCGACGATGCCTTTTCTGGCTGATCAAATCGGGATATGGGACTCAGCCGTGCCCACATTGGCTGAGTACAAAAATATGGCCATGTGTTGGGCTAATGATATTCAAAATTGTGGTGCCAGATTCCAGCCACCATCAGATGTATGCGAGTTTGGTGATGATTGTTGTGCTTTTATGCATGATTTGAAGCCTCTGCATGCAGCAACTGGAGAAAATTGGGTAATTTTTTTTCAGTAGATAAAATTTATTTTTGCATGGAATTATTGAATTATTGGGCAATGACCCATATGATGATTATTTTTTTTAGAGGGAATGCTTAGTAATATGTCTTTGAATTTTATGTTTGTAGGAAATCCAAAACAATCAAATGCCATTAATGGAAGATGCCAATGTTATGAAAGTTGGTCGCTATTCAGTTGAAGAAAGGAAAGATCGAATTCTCCGATACTTGAAGAAGAAAAATCGAAGGAACTTTAACAAAACTATCAAGGTTGTTATTATTATTTTTTAAAAGAAATATATCTTTCACAAGTTTAGTTCTCGATAATCAATGTAAAACTGTCGATTTTTTATGACATGAATCCTTTTTTTTATATAGTATGCATGTCGCAAAACCCTAGCAGACCGGAGGGTACGTGTCCGCGGGAGATTTGCGAGGAACAATGAGTTGTGTGATGAAGAGACGGATATGAAGAACATAAATGATAATTCTCACAAAGACAAGAATCTATACTGTGCTCATGATGATGTTCAGGTACCATATGAGAAGCAAGTAGCTTCTAATTAAAGTTTTTTGTTTTAGATTAACTAATCAAGATATTAACAATTAATTAGCAAAACATATAATTGCACCCAAAAGCCAGTGAATGTTAATTTTGTTTATGTGTGTTTTCAGATCAAAGAGGATGAGGATTGGCTGCAAGAAGCAATGGCAAGTCTTATGTATTTACCATATATTAGTGGGTGATAAAATTAATTAATTATGATTATATGGTAGAGGTTTCGAGTTAGGAATTATTAATTATAATTTATTTATGATTATGAAGAGGACATGCAATCTCTCTGACAATGGTAGCTAATATTGCTGTCTTTGTCATAGCCATTGCTTTCGAATTTGGAGTTGTTTTCAGAAATTGTATCTTAATTAATCCTATATATGTAGAAGTTCGAATAGAGAGATTTATTATTGCTTCTTTATTTTTTTTCCCTTTTTTTGCTTAACTTCTTAGATAATGACATGTTGGTAAATTTTGTATTGGTGAAAAAAGTTTGGATTTTAATTTTGATTTAATGTTGAGCTTAAGTTTTTTATAATCTCCTATTTTCACGTACTTTAATAGTGACACATGATTAAGATTCAGTTATATTTAAATTATTATCCAATAACTACCAATCATAATTTATAAAAAAAATTAATATAAATCTCAACTCAATACCAAATCCAAATCCAAAAATTTGAGCTTGGAACTCCACCAACTCACATAAAAATTTATAATATTCAGTTTTAGTTTATGTGAGATTTTGGAAAAAGAAAAAAAAAATCTTAGATAATTAGATGTTATATTGATATATTCGAGTTTTGATTGGTTATGGAAAATACACCGTGTATAGAGTTTATGTTATCAAGCTTTATCCTATAACTAAGCTTGAGCCTTAATTTTTCCTAAATATTATATTTGAGTTGATATGATTGTGTATTTATATCCCTTATACTATTTTTACTTATTTCATATTTTAAAAAAAAAATTATATTGACAAGTCTCATTCAAGAAATATAAACGTGTAGTCATGTTAATGTTCCACACCACGTCATATTTCTTTGATAATATTGTTATATTAAATAAAATTATCATTTACTTAGTTTCTTTTTACTATTTAACATGTGTAACAAGATATTATTAATTTATTATATGGATAATATGATACGATATTACTGTTACATGATATCATAAATCTTATTAACTTTTTATGAATGATCAAATCAAATGCACGTTAAGGTTTTTAATCAAATCATTCGGTCATGTATGATTCTATTGAAGTCGTCATTAGTTTTAACAAATCTAAGGTATCTTCAAACTAATCATCATTAATTGAAAATGATGGAACGAATTTTATTCCTTAAAATAATAATTAAATATTAAGTTGATGTTTCTCACTCTTTTAAGGAAAATGACACTTCAAATTTCGTGCTAATATCATCATTTTGCTTGCCTTTTTCCTTTTTCCTTTTTATTTTTATTTTTTGGGAGTTAATTAAATTAAAAAAAAAATAGATAAATCACAACCATTCAAATTGACAAAGGGACATATATCAATGGATCTGAAAAAGACAATCAAAAGGCAAGATGAGTAGAAGATTCCAAAGCCTTAAATTTTACGTGGATATAAATATGTTGCAAAAGCAGGTGGGATCCGGTGTTGATCTTAATTTATTAATATTTTTTTGTCACACGTATATTTATTATAATATGCTATTAAAATTTAATTTAATATATATTTATAATAGTGTGCTTTATATATTTTTATACAATAATTATAAATCACATCTTTTTTTAAAGAACACGAAAATCATTTAAATCCTACTTTTGCTACTTCTTTTAAATAATTTTGGTGACGAAAGTGAAAATTTAGCACTAATATAATTAGAAAGTGTTGAGAGAAGTTATACAGAAAAAAAAAATGATATGTATATATATATATATATATAATAAATTTGTGATAAAATTATCTTGAAAATTATATAATATTAGATATTAAGAAAATTTATTAAAAATAATCAAAATTAAGTAATTTTGAATGTTATTTTGTGATCCTTTTATACCAATATCACTGATAAGTTATAAATTATAAACATTCAAGGCCCTTTTAATTCGCAGTCTTGCTAAAAAAATGCTTTCATCTTAACAAATCCAGAGATGTGATTGGTCGTTGAAAAAAAAAACATGATCAATATTGCTTTTATAAGAGTCACTTGAACTCTCCTTGAAACTGATAAAAACTGAGATGAATACTAATATTTTTTTTTGAATTGTTGAAATTTCATCGTCGAATCATTCTTTTTACGTTTAAGTGGAATAGGTAAAATTCCCGATTATCCCAGACTCTTACAAAAAATATACTATCTGGATTCGAACCTAAAACCTCAAGATTATATCCTGAATCCTACATTAGTCACGTCCATCAAGGATGAGATGAATAAGGACATTAATAAAGTTGTGCGTATAGATGCCAATTGTTTATTATCCTTTTGATCAAAAATTCAATCTCCATGAATGTTGCTTTGAGATTAAACAATGTGAAAGATTGATGGAAATTGGGAATATTTTGACTACTCCTCATATAATTTTTCTTGGAAGCTTTTCATGGTTGTAAGTAATGGTAGGGGCAGCCCTAGAATTTTATTATACACTTGAAAAAAATAGATTTTGATCCTAATTTTAAATTAAATTTTAGATTTTTATCCAACCGTTTGTATCGATTGTGAAAATACGATAGTAATGGTTTAATGGAACTTTTATATCCTAACCCAAATCTTCTAATATGATCAAGAATTAATGGCTTTGAAATCTTTGTCAATTCTTCTCCTATTGGTCCTCAAGGGGTTGCCCACCTGTTCTTTTGAACAATTGTACGTTAATAACTTAGTTAGTCATATGAGCGTGACTTGATGATGTATGATTCATAATCTGATTTTTAAATTTTAGATTTGAATCCAGAAATTTCATTTTTTATACAAACCTGAGATAGTCGAAGATTTTATTTGCATCGCTTAAATCCGAAAGAATGATTTGACGATGTAATTTTCATTTAAAAAAAAAAAAATTGACTAGCCGCAACATGTCTCTTCATTAGTGATATAATAAGCATATTTTGTTCGCCATTATGGAAGATGTAATCGGACATAAAGTAACCCTAGCTAGCTACTTTATCATCTCTACAAGTGGGGCTATTATGATCTATCTTCTATTTCTTTTGTTTGTTTGGATTTTTTTTTTTGGAACGATGGAAATTCCGTCACCAAATCATCCATTCTGGACGCGCGGTGCATGTATAATCACCGACTGTCCCATGCTCTTATAAGAAGTACACCCTGTATTCGAACCCATAACTTCAAGATGAGATCCTGAACCCTACACCACCAAACCACATCGTTGAAGACTTATATTTCTTTTGTTGCCCACATTTAAAACCTAATATTCTAAGTTCTATCTTATACTTCTTTTAGTTGCCCACATTTAAAACCTAATATTCTAAGTTCTTGGTAGGACTCTCTTAAGTGAATGGTGAATTATGATTTGAGATAAAAATTCCTATATGATTCGAAAAGTAATTTAATGAAATAACAACAAAATTCACACGTAATGATAATCGTTATTAGGTTCATTGATTCTAATATTATGTTAGTTAAATCGTTTGACATAATTGATATGTAAAAACCCAAAAATAATATTAAAGACAAATAAATAAATTGAAGAATACTTAAGTTGATATCTTTCATTATTCAAGTAAGCAAGCAACAAGCAATGGAGAAAAGAAAGTTTGTCAAAAATTTCCATTAAAGAGAAGGCATGCAAAACGCTTTGTTATATGGTAGCTCCAAACAAAATTATAAAAAGATTTAAGGATTTTTGTCATAAATGATCTTTGTAGCTAGGTTTGTTATTTATATAATTACTTAGAATTAATAACATAATAAGGAGCTTAATTAGGTTATGAGTGGAGGAAAAGGTTCTCTTTCATCTAAATTTTAGAATGTGATGCCTTCTGTCAGGAGTAAATCTTTGGTGCAACAGTGGTATGGATGACGTGGTACCACCAACCAATTAAAAAATAACATGTTTAATTCTCTTCCTATTTTTTAGTTGTTTTTTGACTTTTTAGCACGCGTGGCAAATGATGATTGGCTTGTTGCATGGATGACATGTTACCACTGTTGCACCAAAGATTTTCTCGTTCTGTCAGGGTAACCTTAAAAATTTTGTAAGGCATCTTCTTCCAATTTTTTTTCAAAAAAAAATTAAACTTCTCTTTTGGCTAGGCTAGCTTCCAGGCTTTAGCACCAAATAAAAACTTTTCATTAAAAAAAAAAAACATCTTTATTCTCATTTTTGTTCAAATTTTACTTTCACTTAACCAACAATTTCATCACATAAAATTTGTCTCTCATGAATTTTTAAAACGATTATATTACGACTGCACTTGTAACCATGAATGGTAAATTAATTAATTAATTAATTAATTATACATCCTAATCTAATAATCATCCATCACAATCTTATATATTTTGCTCAGCACAAGATCATATATATTAGCATAAAATCCAAATTTCATTAAATAATAATGAACCTGTCAGTTTAAGGGAATTCCGTCCCATCTCACTTCTCAAAAATCTTTACTAAATTATCTCCAAATTGCTAGCTAGCCGCTTGAAGAAAGTGCCAGGTAGTCTCATTAGGTCATCTCAATTCTTATCGCTTATAAAGTGATAGACTGGGTTAAGAAGAATAAGGAAGATGATATTCGGTTGAAGTTAGACTTTGAAAAAACTTTCGACTCTGTTTGTTTAAGTTATTTTCATTTGCACATTTATGAAATTCTAATTTGAGTTTAGACTAGTGTTTGGGGGTAAACTTGTAATCAGGGACGACTCTGAGATCTTCGAAACCTAAGGTAATTTTTATATTTCGAGACCCTTAATCATAGTATATTATTATAATATTAAAATTTTGGAGCTTCTACCCTTTAGTTATTTAATAATTATAATAAAAAAATTTGGTGGACATAGGTGGGCGCCTCGTCCGCCTTAACCCAAGGTCAGCTCTGCTTGTAACAAGTATGTTAGTTCCATTTTTGTTGGCAATGTGCGTAAGAAAACAAGTTCATTTGAGTTATAATGTGTCTTGAAGATCTCGGTGCAATTAGACAAGTATTTGGATGACATCGGATGAAATTTCAAGGTTTGCGTATGTGGTGCGTTTTTGTTTGTATTCGAACGCTCTGTATTCGTGGTTCATTTGGGTGGATGTTCGAACAAAAGTTTCCAGAGGCTTCACGTTCGAGTCACATTCGAATGAAGTTGTTCAGAGGCTTCGTGTACGTTGTACGTTCGTTAGGACGTTCAAACTGTTTTGCGGAACTGCTCGTGTTAGTCATGTCTTTTTGTGGTGTTCAAACGACTATACATAAGTGGGTTATTTTGGATGCGTTTTTAAGTCAGTTTTGCACGAGGAAAACCCTACCTATATAAACAAACATAGAGTCACCATATCAACCGTTAGAAATACATTATTTTGAGTTATTAGCCATCAACAGAACCCATAACATAAGAAAATAAAATGAAATGTCAAATTAAATCAAACAAAATCTTTTTCCTCTAGGTGGGGTAAATTATAAAAATCTTTTGACGCTATTATATTCTATCTAAATTCATTATTTTATTAAGTTTGATAAAATTCATGTATTTTTTTTATGATTTCTGATGGAGAATTTTACAAATTTGCTTTATTAAAATCAAGAGAAGCCTCAAGAGGGAGATCACTCCAAATTCAAGAACAGTAGCTAGCTTATAACAATGTGTTGACTCAAATTAACACAGGGAAGACATGAGCAATCAAAAATAAGCATCCAAAGTCAAACAAAGACAAGAAGCATATCACCTAATAATTATTTAATTTCATTTGGGGTTTTATTTATTTTTTGCAAAATTGGTCAAAACTTAGATGGTTTTACACTGACACATAAGTTGATAAGTCAACATGAACAATGCCAACCAAGCAATTGAAAATAGTGTTTCATTTGACTGTTTTATATAATTTTTAAAATTTTTCTACTAATAAGAAGATAGGATAGGAGAAAAAAGCATGCAAATGGGTGCCACTAGCAAGCATTCTAACACTCGTAAGAAAGCAATAAATGATGGTGACATGAAACCAACCTCATTCTCATTAGCATCAAACGGAATTATAATTAGCTACTTATTGTTTCATATGTGGTTTGATTTTTCATTGGGTTCTAGTTCTTTTGCTTGTAGTGATAATTTGGGACATGAACATATATATACATATATATACACACACATATGATATATTTTTACTTGCTTCATTTGAATCGAGAAAATCTACAATACAACGGAGGTATCACATTATCCATGAAATAATCCAATAATTCATTGTCATGCGTGTTAAAATATTAAAAAACAACTAAAAATGAGTGTTAAATCATATATGTTATTTACTAATTTGTTAGTGATATCACAAAAGAATTACTCATATGAATCTTTCAAAGAGAGAATTACAAGATTTTGTGTGTGTATGTGTATATATATATACAGAGGGTCGTCTTTCAGTTCAATTCTTACAATTCAAATTTCGTCCGAATATGTTAAACGATAACATAAAACAATGTCAAATACCGATTAATATTTGGATTTCGTCCGGCCATCATGACCAGAAGATTTTCATAGTTATTTTGGTTTTAAATTGAGCTTTGTTGTTGTTCCGATTAACATTTTGAAAGGATTAGTCGTCTTTCTCTAATACAGGTATTTGCACATTTTAAGACATGGATTCGAAACTAGACAATGTTGTCTAGCTATAATAACATTTAATTATTACTAGACAATGTTGTTCATCCTTGTCAAATTTATACAATTCAAAATATGTGAATGTATGCATTAGAGAATTGTTATCCGGTTGAAAAAATTAGATATCCTTACATATATTTTCAAGTTGATGGGTTTCAAAAAAAAAGAAAAAAGAAAAAGAAAAAGAAAAACTCAACAAGTTGAAGGTATTAATGTCGCCTTGAAACTTAATTAACATGTTGAACATTGTGTTCTATTTTTCCAGTTAGAACTGTTTGGGTCTTCCATTCTGTATTTGGATAATAATGGTGAAGTCCTTATCAAGACAATTGACAATGATCACACAAACACTCCAAATTAAAAGAAGCAAATTATATATATATATATCGAGGGCGGTCCTAAAATTTTGGAGACCCTATGCGAAATTCTAAGCTCAGTCCCTGTCTATGGGACTCTGGTTGTATAGAAATGATGAAGGTATTAAAGAAGTTGAAGTTGAATTTGATTTAGGAGCCAACCAATCATAAGTAACTTGGTCTGATTGGGGTCCGGCCAAATTCTAAGACTCCAACTCACCATCTGTGCGAAATGTACACAGGGCCAGTCCTGAATTATATGTGCAAAAGAATTTGGAACTCAAGTGCCCTTTAAAGTGAACTTAGGGGTAACAATAATGTATTTGGTGATTTAAAGCCACATAGAAGAGTTGGTGAAATGAAATCAATCATTTTCAACTATTTGCTGGGTGACCCTCTTCTTGAGAATCAAATTGAAACTGAGGTCAATTACAGCCGAAAGATTTGTCAGTGTCAATGGGGCTTATCTTACC
This sequence comes from Zanthoxylum bungeanum, assembly GCA_019454045.1. Classification (NCBI taxonomy): domain Eukaryota; kingdom Viridiplantae; phylum Streptophyta; class Magnoliopsida; order Sapindales; family Rutaceae; genus Zanthoxylum; species Zanthoxylum bungeanum. The sequence goes on along the minus strand of SKCR01038773.1, from coordinate 98,986 downwards.
ACATTATATGTCCCACAAAGCTTGGAATAGAACAAAGAAATTGCCACAATTCTTGAGCTATAAGGCCCCATGTAAATGCCAAAAAAAAAAAAAAAAAAAAAAACCATGTATTGGTTGACTCAAGTGTGTACTCAATACTTCAAACTATAATTTGAGGACAAGATTCATTCATTTGGGCAAATTTAAAACCGATTACAAGATGGAAAATGAGAAATTTTAGTGTGTGAATTGTGAAGCTTCTATCAGTGGGTCTATATAAACACTAAAATATTCTTCTGCCGTAGAGTCAAATAGGTTATAGGTTTTGATAACATATCCATGTCGCAATGATAGCATTTGAACAATAAAAAAGTTTAGCACTACATATAAAGCAAAAGAAGAGAAACTTCTATCAATATATTGACGAAGACACATGCTTCCAAACAAAAAGTTAAGCACCATGTAAATACTTTGGCAAAATAAATGATTCTTTTTTTTTTTCTCTCTACTAAAATATATAGGTAATATTAATGGTTCTGGGTATATATGGAACCAGATAAAACCGAACAAGTTTTTCTATTTTGGAATCGGAACCAATCAAGTAGGTTTAATTTTTTTCGGATAGATTTCAATTCTTCAATGTTTATAACCGAAATCAAACCATGGAACCGGATTTATGGAACGAATTTCGGACCAAGAAAATTGATGGCAAGTTTCATCTGTCTCCTCCTCCCAGGTGAGCACCAGGCAATTTCAACTTTTAAAACCTAACCCGCCAAAAGGAGATGTCTCTGATTACTTATATTAATTTTATAATTCATAAATTATGAGATCATAAATTACAATTCATATTAGTTTCCTTCCATAATTAATCATTTATATGTCAACTTCAAAAACGAAAAGAATAGGAAAATCAAAAACCAAAAAGAAAAAAAGAATATGCATCCAGATATACGATGTTCTTGTAAAATCTAAAAACACAATGCACATAACCAAGACATGCTAAAAATGCTTTTATATCCCCCACTTGACACTTGCAACATATGATAAATGATAAAACTAATACAAATGTCACACCAATTTTTTTTTTTTTTTTTGAAGGAAAAAAAGAACAATTTTAATGGATCAGCGGGGCATAATTCTCTTAAAAATTAGAATAAAATAAAAAACATACTTCACCGATTTCAACTCCCCAGACGGTTGCTTTCGTTTTCAAAAAAGTCTATTTCTTGCAAAAGTTTAGCAAGCTTCGCGGCATTCTCTTCTTGAATACGAGATGGAACCTTTTCTTGATAACCAGGAGCATTAATTATCTTCTCCAATTTCTCCTGTTGCCTGTTAAGAGATGACAATATGATTCAGAATTATCCTCACAATGCGTGAAAAAACAAAAGAGGAAAATGCTTACTTCCGCGTGTCAGTCAACTTATTTCTAATCTTTTCCCGCTCTGCTTCAATGTCAACTTCAACCTTGAGGTAAACTTTAAGGTTTTCATTCACATTCTGGAATGCACAATCTGTCGGAGCTTCATCAGTTCCGCTCAATAGAACCTACAGAATGTTTTGAGCACCAAAATTGTCAAAAGTTCATAACAGATTCAAATTCGAAAGGAAAGAAGAGTTGAAAGATGTGAATGACAGGCCAGAAAGTATTTGTTTTAAAGAAAGTAAATATACCGATAAAGACAACACTACAAGCAACAAAAAAGGAGAGCAAGAACAAATTCATGCAACATACCTTTAAAGATGACGAAGTGGAAAGAGTTACTATTTCCAATTCACGACTTCTGATAATTTCTGCCACTGCATCAGTTTGGCAAAATGCAATAGCTGGTAGCCTGAAGACAAAAAGATTATTTAGCATAGATATTAAAAATATTTCCCCTTAAAACGGTATACAATAAAATCAAATATACATTTAACACTAATTTGAAGTGAATGACAGATCCTTCTGATGAAAAACCATAATTTCTTACCCACATCTCACGCTTCTAAGAATATAAATAAAAAGATCTGAGCCTAAAATTATGAAGGAATAAACATGTTTTTCCTAACAAGCACTTTTCTAGTTTATTGGACTAATAAATTTTTTGGATGATTAAACTACATGTTAACAACACTCTTACTGCATTAAAAAAAACAAAAAACAAAAAACAATCCATCCCATATCTACCAAAGCTACAAATTAGAAGGAAAACTTGCAATATTTTCCCTTCGATGTGTTTTATAGAAGAAATGAAACACAGATCCAGGTGAACTTGTAAATTATTAAATTGTCCGAATATATACCCCGTTTTCCCACAGAATTTGGGAAAGATTTAACCCTATTCTGTCCTCCCACTATTTCACTCAGACCAAGTGGGAGCCTACAAGCATTCCAAGATGAAAAGTCTTCTTAGTTAAAAGTTGGTCAAACAACAATTTTTTGATGCAAAATAACCACAATGAACTTAAAATCGTGGCTTTACTCATATTTTAGGAGTAAATAAGTTGCATATTTGTAGATGAATATGAAAAGGAAACATTAGCCTACGCCTGCTTGCTTGTCGTTTGATAATCACTCCAATATTTACCTTTCATTCTTTTGCTTCCCAAGTACCTCTGCCCTGAGTGACCTAATACATCTCACGGTGGACTCAACAAGATCCATTTCAAATTCAGCACTTTCATTAGCCCAACCCTGCAGAGTCATAAAAGAGGTTACCAAAAACTGAAATTTAAGTCAATAAATGTCTGCAAACACACATTTGTCATCATCATTCATTGTCAAGCTGACCATAACAAGACTAAATGCTATCCATAGTAGTAAGCAAAAAAAGCTAATAGTTGAAGCTTCCTTGGTAAAAATTCTACAGTGAACTCCTACCTCAAATATTCTTTTCCAATTACTGAAATTACAACTTACCTCTACAGCTGACGGGAATTTACACAACATTATTGATTCTTTTGTCGTACATCCCTTTGGTTGTGGAAGGCGCTGCCACAATTCTTCAGTAACAAAAGGCATAAATGGATGAAGCAACCTCAAGCCAGTTTCCAAGCATACCCAAAGTACATGCCGTGCAGCGCTTCGTTGAGCAGCAAATGCAGGATCATCACCAGTAAAGTAAGGCTTAATTGCCTCGATGAAAACATCGCAGAACTGATATTGCCACCATGAATACACTGTGCTGGCTGCATCTGAGAATTCAGATGAATTTAATGATGATACGGTTCTTGATATGGCATTGTTCAGCGATGAGAGAATCCACTTGCAGCTAAATGGCAACTTTTCCGGATGTAAATTCAACGGAGGGGCAAAATCCTCGCCAAGTTTGCTCATTGCAAATCTAACAGCATTCCACAATTTGTTACACCATTGTCGATACCCAACCACTCTTTGAATATCTAAATTTATCTTATCGGACTGAAAAGAGAAGTTGAAGAAAAATATTAAATTAGATGCACGCATTCAAGTGCCTCGAACGAGGGCAGAAATGATGTAGGATGCAGACTTAAATCATAAAGAATCAAAAGGTATGAACATGAACCTGAGATGTGTATGTAACAAGCGCAAATCGAAGAGCATCTGCACCACATTCAGCTATTCCATTAGGGAAGTCTGCTTTCTGTCCCTCCTTCGCAACATCTAGTTCTTTAGGATCCAAATTACCCTCCTCCAACCTCTTGTGAAGACCTTCAAGGGATATCCCATTTATAACTTCTAGGGGGTCAACAACATTTCCCAAGCTTTTTGACATCTTACGCCCATGTGCATCACGGATCATTGGATGCAAATAAACCTGCATAGTACAAAATAAATTAATGTACTTGCTTCACATTTACCAGAAACATCAAGCAGACTAAGGATTTAATCAAGAATTAGAATTCACTTACCTTTGTGAAAGGTACATCACCTCCAAGTTTAATTCCTAACATCACCATCCGCGCAACCCAGAAAAATAGAATGTCATGCCCCGTTTCAAGGACAGAAGTTGGATAAAATGCCTTCAAATCATCTGTATCATCTGGCCATCCCAACACCGATAATGGAAAGAGACCAGAAGAAAACCACGTGTCAAGCACATCAGGATCTTGACATATTTCGAACTTCTTCCCAGCAAAATTTTTACTGGCCACATCTAGTGCCTCTTTCTCATCTCTTGCAACTATCCAATGGTCATTGTATGATCCAAGTTCCTTTAATTCATCATCTTCCAGAGTAACATACCATGCAGGAATTCGATGACCCCACCAGAGCTGACGTGAGATACACCAGTCACGTATGGCCTCGAGCCATCTGTCACATTCAAATCAGAACATGAGATAGGGCACGCAACCGCATCAACACAATGTAACAGGTAGAACAGCACAAGAAAATGATAGATACTGGAAGAATAATAGCTAAATGTTTAGTAAACATCAGAAAAATGAAGAATAATTATTCAAATTTTCTACCCCCTTTTAAATTGGTTAATTTTACGGAATATTTTCGTTCCACACATTTTATGAACCAAAAACACTTCCAAGGAAGCTTTTTGAACCACAATCCCCAGCCAGAAAGAATATGCAAAAAGCAAAATTGGGAAGGCGGAACTTTTTCCTGAAAGCCTGCTTTCAGCATTATTCATGTATAAAAGTCAGATGACAAGAAAAAACCTTCTCCATTCAGCAGTATATTGTCTCGGGATAATCTCAAGCTTTCTATTTTCATCATCTATAACTGCATGAAGTGCCTCCTTTGCCATGCTATTGCAGTTAACATACCACTGGGGCTTTATCATTGGCTCCACAACATCGTTGCTTCTTGAACAAATGCCAAGGCGCATCTCATTGTCTTTAGCACCTCTATATAATCCCTACATGTAAGCAAGAAGAGTACTTAATAGATCGTTGATACGATGAAATAAAGGTGAACATGCCATAACAAATTATGGAACAATAATACCTTCTTCTGTAATGCTTCAGTCACAGCCTCACGAGCCTTAAAACGTGGCATACCCTCAAACTCTGGACCTCCATTACTATTTATTTTCCCATCATCAGTAAAAATGTTTATAAATTCAAGATTGTGTCGCTTGCCAACATCAAAATCATTTGGATCATGGGCAGGAGTTATCTGCAAAAGCATAAAGGGAAGGACTGTAAAATGTTGGCATGCCTACAGGAGCTCTGAAATCATCAGTTTACTTCTACTAGTCTTAGTTAAACGCGAAAATTCGTACCTTAACAGCTCCGGTCCCAAACTTTGGGTCAACAAGAATTGCATCACAAATTAAGGGAATTTTTCTTCCATTAAATGGATGAATGGCAAATTTTCCATGCAGATGACTGTACCTTGTATCTTCAGGATGTATAGCAACAGCAGTGTCACCAAGCATTGTTTCCACCCTAGTAGTGGCAACAACAATCTCACCTAGTCCTCCTTCCAAAGGGTAAGCAAATGATGTTAAAACACCAAATTCCACTTGTTTTTTATAACCCGGAACGCTTCTCATCTCCCTCTTTGGAATGTCAACATGATCTACCTATATACACAGAAACATCCAAATTAAGTAGGAGAATCCAGAAACTAGAACTTGCACCAATTAAAAGAAGTGGCTCACCTCAATATCAGATATAGCTGTCCGTAAGACGCAATCCCAGTTCACTAACCGAAGATCCCTGCAAAAGATAGAGTACAAGTATAAAGTTCAAGGCAATCCTCATCAAACTGCATAACAACCAGATAGAATAATTTTTTTTCCTTGAAAGCTATAAAAGAGCAAGCTTTACAGGGCCCTTGGCCATTTAACATAAGAGCCCTTTCTCCAGGAACTTAAAGTCCTTGGGTGTGACAGAGTCGGTCACTGTCACAGCAATTTCCATATTACTTAAAAAAAAATGCTCGACATAAACAGCTTACTTTGAAACACCCATAACTTATAACACCGTAAATATTAGCCATCCGGTAAAAATAATAATTATCATCGAGAACTCATCATTATTAAATAAAGAGAGAGAAGATCACAATAATAGATAAAACACTTTTCACGAAAAAGAACAAGCACATAAATGTTATTCTAAATGGAAACAGAATGACAAATATTATTTAGCAGTAAAAAGAAACTACCCCTGACTCTGTATGCTTAGAACAATTCAATAATCTTTTTTTCCCTTCTAATAGGAAAAATTTAAACATTTATTGAGAAATAACGAGGAAATGATTATGCAAAAGTGAACCAAAGGTCCACAAATTACAATCTTTCCCACTGTGAAGAAATCCAAAAACTATACAAAAATCAAATCCAAACATATACAAAACTTTGTATAACGTACACCCCCTAAACATGAGAAAGGGAAAGGAAGGAAAAAACAATAATCTTTTCAACAGCATAAAGATGACTGAAAATTATACAAATATCAAAATAAGATATCTGACAAACTAACCTATATATGAGATCCTCCTTGTATAACCGAACAAAGGCCTCTGTCACAGCCTTTGACCTTTTTTCATCCATTGTAAAGCACTGGAAAAACAAAAAAGAGCGAGACATTAGAAAAAATATTAATAGTACGTCTATGGAAAATCTGTATTAACTGGAAAAGAACATTAACAACATCGAAGAGGAGCAACAATACTAAAATTTTCACCTCCCGGGACCAGTCAAGAGAAGCACCCAACCGACGTTGCTGCCTCAATATGGTACCCCCATATTCATCCTTCCACTTCCAAACCTTTTCACAACAACAACAAAACCATCAACGATTAAATGTGCTTAGGAACTTCGATAAAGAACAGTCAATAATCAATAAGCTTAAAATAGGAATAAGCATATGAAAATTGAAGTTCACCTCAGATACAAAGTCTTCACGACCAATGTCATGCCTAGTTAATTTCTGTTCACGCATTAACTTCTTCTCCACAACTACCTACCAAATTGGAACCAAATACTCCAGTCAGCCAGCAATATGTATTTGAACATGAAAAAATATTAGTAGAAAAGAATTTTAATAACAATAACAACAAGATATAATACTGAAAAATAACGTGATATCAGTACAAAATTGTTGTATAATCGTACAATACTGGTCATGTAAGGAATCATAATTGGACAAACGGCTAACATCATTGCCATTTATCCAAATCTCTAACCGTAACGTAACATGTATTACTAGGACCCTGAGAGTACGTCACAATTGGACATCATTATGATGGGCATAGTGATAAAATGAAATGAATTTAATTTTAGCATGTATCCCGAACTTAACCAATCAAACTGCAAAGAAAAACCACCTGTGTTGCTATCCCAGCATGGTCCATGCCAGGTACCCACAATGCATTATATCCTGACATTCTCTTCCATCGTATCATTGTATCCTGCATTAGGTAAAAATCACAGGTAACTGACACATACATGATATAAATCCAACTATCAACAAAACAGGAAAACAATGTTATTACAAAACCTGTATAGCAGTTGTAAGAGCATGTCCTATATGTAGGGCACCAGTCACATTTGGTGGGGGAAGAACCTGAAGCGTCCAAACATTAAAGAGAATAAAAACAATAAAAAGAACTAAGAGACAACCCATATGCATACTCAACAACAGAAATGAATCTAGATCAAGATAAGCCCAACAAAAAAAATGGCAATATTCTCATCATATGAAAATTCTAACAATCCTTGGCACTTTCAAAATATAATGGCGCATAATCTTGATCACCATATCTAATCTGGAAAAGGGATAAAAATCTATATTTCAAATACAGTTCATAATACATTCATTCGACTTCCGCTAAAGATACAGCCATTACAACTCAATGGTGTCTACATCAGCTAATTCAACAGCCAAGAACAAAAAAAATGTGACAAATGCCAAACAACTGAAGTTTCTTTCAGATTCACAGTTCTTCTCAGTAGCTTCCTCACCGACTCATAGTCACTTAGTGAGCCATAACTCATGACAAGAAAAACATCCAATTCAATCAAGACAACAAAGCTAAAAAACTTACAATCACAAATGGCGGCTTTGAGCTTTTATTATCGGCCACGAAAAATCCAGATTTCTCCCACCACGGATACCACCTAAGAAAAGAATGCATAACAAATCAATCAGAAATTTACACATCCAATCACTCATCCTATTCATATAAATACGATCCAAATCGACACTCACGACTTCTCAACAGCACTCGGATTATACTCCTTAGCCATTTGCTTCGACATCTTCTTTTTATCACCCAACGGCGTCTCAGGATCAACAAACTCCTCAGAATTCTCTTCACCATCATCTCGCTTCACATTCTTCTTCGCACTCTTCTTCGAAGTGTTCCCTCCCTGCTCTAGCTTCTGTTGCGCCTTCAAAAAAAAAAAAAAAAAAAAAACTAAAATGAAGTGAACTAAACCAACACCTCTACTGCCAATCAATCAACAATCAGCAAAAACAGCTAACACAACACAAAATCCAAAAATTTAGAAAAATTAAAAATAAAATTCACCTTCAGTTTTGCTTGCTCAGCTTTCTCTAGCGCCTTCAGTTTCTTCAGTTCCTTCTCCTTTGCCTACAAATCACACACATAAATACACACACATAAATAAATACATATTACGCACGGAAATGTAAAGATGAACGGAAATGACCTTTTCCTCCTTCTTCTTCTTCCGCTCCAGGTCTTCGGCGGTTTCAATCTTCTTCTCAGGCTCCGTCTACAAATTCAGCAAATAAATAAATAGAAATGAAGTGAATGTGATTCGATGAAGAGACGAATGAAGTGAATCGGCTTACCATGTTTGATGAAGACGATGATGCGTAGGAAGAACGCGAAGTGAGTGATGCCAATGAAACGACAGCGTCGGAGAGTGAAGCAAGAGGTGATGAGAATACGATTCGTGTGCGATTGCGAAACGAGGATAGCATAAAAAAGCCGCCTCGTTTGTACAGAGTCTAAAACCCTACTCGAATCTGATGCAGTTTTATTAATTAAAATTAATTAAGCCTAAATTTCCAGAACTTTTTTTTATTTGAACGTTGAAATTCTGTCGTTAAATTATTCGATTCTAGTTTAATCGAAATAAGAAAAACTCATAATTGCTCCAAGATCTTATGAGAAATACATCTCTCAATTTTAAACTATAAATAATTTCCACAATTTCTACAACCACATGTATCAATTTCCACATTAAATTTAATTTTAAGGAAATTATAAATTTGGTGAACTTATTATTTATAATTTATCGTATAAATTAATAATTAAATGTTATATCAAATAATTTTTAATGTTAGTTATACAAGTTCAATTTTGATTTGTAAGATTTATGTTACATCTGTGAGTTTTTATATTGTTTACATCATAATTATAACATGGTCTATGTTATTTTACTATTTTACAGAAAAAGTTGCCTTGTTTTATTTTTAACAAATGTTATGTTTTACTTACATGTTACCGGGCCAAAGCATACCCAAACCCGGAAACCCGGCTCATGATTAACAGAAATTTAGGTTGCGTTAAGCGGTTAACGTTTGTTGGCGGGGTTTATGAGACTACAAGGACCAAAAACAAAGCCCCGCGCCACCGCGATCGCGACCCAAAACGCTGCTTCAGCTTATTTGATGGCGTCATTTCAGAAGGGTTTCTGTCAAGTAAGCATCTTCTTCTTCTAATATTTCCATTTTCTATTCAAGCTTAGATGCAGCATGCTCTTTGTATTTCATGTGGGTATCAGTATCAGATTCTAAATTAGAAGATCCTTGCTTGAATAACGGGCACAGTCACCCAATTGATTGTGACTCTTCAGAGTTGAATACAAATGAGATTGTTGAAAAGTTGTCTAGTTTGAGAAAAGAACCCAAAACTGCATTATCATAATTTGAACAGTTAAAACATTTGGGTTTAGTCATAATGTTGATATGAATGCTGCAATTGTGAGAATATTGTGTTCTTGTGGTTGGGATAAGTGGTTGGAGTCTTTATTATTGGAAATCGTTAGAAAAGAGAGTGATAGGAATTTTGAGGTTACTAATTTACTCGAAGCTCTTTTTAAAGAAGGGTTGACTTTGTTTGCTTGAGTTTCTAATACAATGACTAATGCTTACGTTGGTGTGGGAATGTTTGACGAGGTTATTGATATATTGTTCTATACCAATTGTCATTGTCATGTAATTTTTTAATGAACAAATTAGTTGAGTGTGAGATGTAGATGCTGCTTTGGCTGTTTACCAACAGTTGAACAGGCTGGGGCTGAGTTTAAATTAATACACTTATGTTATTGTGATTAACGCCCTTTGTAAAAGGGTAGTTTAGAAAAAGCAGTTGAGTTTTTCTTGGAGATGGAAAAAGCACGGGTAACCCCAAAGGCTTTTGCTTACTCGACCTGTATTAAAGGGTTTTGTTTGAATGGAATGTTAGAAGAGGATTCCATTCCTTTGAATGCCTCTGCTTACACAGTTGTGATACCAATACATGGGTAGTGTGATAAGAATAAACTTGAAGAAGCTGAAGATGTGTTGCATCACATGGAAAAACCATGGGTTGTTCCAGATGCATATGAATATAGTGCTTTGATTTCTGGGTATTGCAAATTTAGGAACATAAATACAGCTTTGGACTTTCACGGGGAAATGATATCAAAGGGTGTTAAAACAAATTGTGATTTGCGTGTGATTTTAAACTGTTTATGTCAGATGGGCGTGGCTTCCGAAGCTGTAATAAAATTTAAGGAGCTTAAAGATATGGGGATTTTCCTAGACAAGGATTGTTACAATGTAATATAATGGATGCTTTATGCAAACTTGAGAAAGGAGAAGAGGCCATGGAACTGTTCAATGAGATGAAGGGAAACTGATAGTTAGATGATGTCAACTACAAAACTATGGTTTATGGTTGCTGTCTTCAAGGTAAACTTGGTGGTGATGTGAATTTATTCAAGGAATGAAGGAAATGGTATATAAACCTGATATTGATACACACAACATGATTATTGAAGGCTTGTGTATGGGAGGCAAGGTGAAGGAAGCTGAAACATTTTTAGCTGGTTTGAAAGAAGAAAATTTCAGCGCCATGGTTAATGGTTACTGTGAAGCAGAGCTTCACAAAAGGCATTTCAACTATTTTAGAACGCTGTCCGAGCGGAGAGTCTTAGTGGCAAACGGGTCTTGCTATAAACTGCTCACTAATCTTCTTATGCAAGGTGATAACACGAAAGCTCACAAGTTGCTTAAGACAATGTTAGCTCTGGTTACTGAACCCAGAAAAAATATTTACCATAAGCTCATGGTGCATTATGTCAGGAAGAGAAATGAAACTGACACGGTGGGTGTTTGATGATTTTGATTCACAAAAATTTAACTCCTGATCTTGTTACCTATACAATGCCGATACATGGTTATTGCAAAGAAATTTTTTGCAGGAAGCTTGTGATATTTTCAATGATATGATGCAGAGGAGGATCAAACCTGATGTTTTTCTTTATACAGCTTTATTTGACGCTCATTCAAAAATAGATCTGGAAAATTCTTCCATGCATGCTTCAGTTTTCTGGAAGGAGACGAAGGAAATGGAAATAAGACCAGATGGTGTACCTTTTACTGTTTTGATTTCAAGGATTTGCAAGGCAAAACAACCTTCAAGCTGCTATTGGAACCTGATACTCTTGCATACACCTCTATTTTACTCGGCTACAAGGGAAAGGAGATGTCTTTAACCCTTGATGCAATGTTACTGAGGGGATTGCAATGTTGGCATTGAGCTGTGTTTTCAGTCTAAATGGGTAGATGGACCAAAATCCTCTGCTGAATCAGGTGCTTCAAGGTATAACTGAATGCCTGATGCCACTCAGTGATGTACATTCACTTTAGAAATGCTCAGATTACAATATTAATTATATTGAGACACTCTAGTTTTACACCTTAAATGTTTATTCAGACTCATTTGCATACTATTACGTTTTATTATATTCTACTTTTAATTGAAGGGAATGTAATTTAAAAAATATATATATCATTCTTAGTTTCTTAAAACGGTTGGCATTAAAGCAAAATAGTATAATTGTTGTATATTTGGCTTTGAGGATAGTTGTGTCTTCCTTCTGCATAGTAAACTAACTCCTACTCAAAGAACTTTACTGTTGCATATATATCGTTGTGAATTTATGTTTAGTGATTTACCCTGAAAGTAAATGCAATCTTTTTTAAAATGCAGACCTTAGATAGTGATTGCTTGAAATAATATTCTGTCATCGATTCTTCCTTCAGCAATCGCATGTAAGGAATAATAGGTGGCAGAGTTAACTTCTTTAGCGAAACTTCAAATATATAATTATTCTGCTTGGCAAATCTATCTTAATGTTGTTCTGCCCGAGATGTAGATAGTATTATTTTTATGGAATCCATTTGGTGATATTATTGGCATAACATAATGTAGTATGAATTCTTGATGTGATAGGAAACAACGAAGGCTTCATATGCCAAAGGCTGCTTTGCCCATGTTTTTCAGGTGCTCTGGTATTAGGTAGTTGCTCTGAAATTTCGGTTTTTCATTATTCGCTCACTTTCTATGCCATTTCATAATTTTGTTATATAGAAGGAATACTGAAACTGCTGAAATATTATCAGTGGTGGGGTTCAGATCGATGATTTGGATCCATCAGGAAACCTATTCTTTTTGGGTGGGCCACTCATCAGTGTTTGCATTTTTAATTTGATTTTATTTTTTGTTTTTGAAAAAGGATTGGAGAGGGGAATTAATTAAAGTATCCGAATTTAATTTGAAATATGGGACCTTGTCAATTGTAGTGCCTGATTTTGTTCAAATTCATTTGTAGACCCTGGGCCTTAGCATGCGTTTCTTGTTGAGAGGATTGAGGCAATTCTCCAACCACTACTATGTTATGGAGCCATACCTATAAAAAGATAATGATCCTGATGGAGTTCATATGGGCAAGCAAAAGGTATACTTATCTTGATGAATCGTTTTTTATTTTCGCATTTCTCTATTTCCTGTTTCTTTTTCTGTTTTTATCTCATGTAAACTTGTTAGTTCTACACGATATGTCATTTGTTATATTTTTTATTTTATTTTATGTATTTGTCTATAATAAAATGCAAGTGCACATCCATAATTCAATGCAAGATTCCAAGTGTTCAACTTCATCTTGACGGAGAGCACAGATTGAGAATTCACTTGTATTTAAGCTCTTAAAATCTATAATCAGAAATAGTTGACTAGTTTTTATTTGTATTTATGTATGTTGTGTATGGAAAAGTAAATTGAGTTCATAGGGGCAAGTAAATTCAATTGGAAATTTCCAATCATGTAAATTAAGTTCTATTACTATTTGCTTCATTTTGTGAATATTTTGGATTTCAATGTTCCTGTCTCTTGCAGAAGTTCCCAATCAAATGTGACAACAAAATTGAAAACCACCTTCCCACGGACTATGAAGTTGAAGGAATCGCTGCAACTTGGAGTTCTCAACTGACATCAATAAGAGCTTCTTCTACTCGTGAAGATATCCAACAACAAATGGTTATTCCCTTGCTAGTGGTACTACTTCGCGAACCTGGAAACTTAAAGCCAGCATCAACTAAGCCAGTTTCTAGCTACCATTAACCGAAAATTGTTTGGAGACCTCCAGGAACCACTCAAAATCATTGTAGTGGCCAGGGAAGTGCAGAGATGGAAATGCTACTATTGATGATGATACATGGAGAGCAGTGATTCTTGTAGTTTGCTCCCACGAGATTTTAGGTATGGTATCTCTTGGATACCAACTTGGCAAAAACTGAACACCCATGAGTTTTATATTTCACAAAGATTTTAGGTTCCGGGTACTTTTAGGTGATCAATAAGGGGGGAAAATGCATACGATGCATCTAAAGGTGGTCTTCACTTGGAACTTTGTTCATTTTGTTGTATATCCACTACAACAAAAATATGTATTTCCGACCATGTATTTCCGAGGGGCATTGAAATCCCTAGGGGAAGAGACTTTTTTCCGAGGGACATTTTTGGTTTGTTGGTAATCAATGAAAAATACACACATTATTACCGAGGATAATATTTCTCTCGGTAAAAAGAGCAAAATCCCTCGGTAAAAGTGAATTTTTTTCGCGGGTATCGCAGCGCCAAAATTTTGAGCGACGTCAAAAATTGGCCCTCGAAATATTTGTTGGAAGGCTCCCTCGGTAATTAATTGTAACTTAAATTCTTCGTTTAATGCCCTGCCATTCTTTTTTCTCATTCATTAGGGAATATCCAGAAGTTGAGTTGGAGAGATAGGAGTCCTCTATGGTTCACCAAAGTTTAGCAAGTCACCACCTTTCATTATCTCAATAATCCATCTGCAATTGATCAGGTTTGTGCCTCTTTTTACTCTTTGTAGTTTTGGTTATTTGCTTTTCTTATGGTTGGTGTTGTTTTTGATTTGTTTGGTTATTAGGAAAACTCTGGAAAAGGAGTTCCAATTTATATATATACTGATCCAGCTGAAAGATAGTATTAAACTATGAACCAAATTTATCTCAAAAAACATAAATAAGTCTGTTTTGGTGTCCTCTGCTTTGTAGCTTCCCTTTATGACGGAAACCACCGTAGGATTGAATTCCAAGGCAACCCCACGTAATTGAGCAACCCCAAGAACCGTAAATCACAATTTTGTAAGAACAAAACCCTTTCAAGATCAAGTTAGACCCTCAAGAAACCTGTTCTTGAAAAACTTTCTTTATTTCTTGTCAGAACCTTGAATCCGTTTTGTTAGGAAACAACACCTCTCCAAGATCAAGTCACACCTCTAGAGAACCTGCCTCTAGCAATCCTTCTGTATTCTTGAAGCAATCTTGCTAGCAAAGTTTAAAGACGCCACAAAAAATCGCTAGTTCTTTAATAAGTCTTGATAAGGGTTCAATAAAGAACCAAGAGAGAATCCACTCTCACACACACTTGGGTGTTAAACGCCAATAACTATTCTTTATTCAAAATTCTTTACCAAAATTACAAGCTAAAAGCACATTTAAATAGTCCCTTGTAAAATTACAAGTTAACTTAAAAAGAGAAAGCTAATTAAACTAAAATACTTAAAAGAAATTCTAATTGAACTAATAAAACTAAATCTTAAACTAAATAAGACTTAAATTTTGTGCATGGGCTTTTAAAATAACATTAGAATTCAACTCATCACTTAAACATAACATAAAATTAAAGACATATAACCTGAAGCTGTAGGGATTTATTGCGATTGAATTTTAACTAGAAAAGAATGATGTGATCCCAGGTACAAAATTTGGCATTAGAGTTTCAAAGTTTAAAAAAAGCCCAAAATACTCAAGATACATCAAGAAAGAGGTTCTTTGTCAAATTTCATCAAAGAGTTTCAAAAGAAGACCACTCAGGCAATGACGGTGGGATTTGGGCAGGCTTCATATTTTGGCCGTAACTTTCTCATCCGATAGCCGATTTGGGTGATTCAAGTTATGTTAAAAAGAAGACTCAAAGATCTACAACTTTGTAGTTCAACTCAAAGACAGATTCGAACACCTTCCTAGTCAAAATTCAATCGCAATAAATCCCTAAAGCTTTAGGTTATATGTTTTTAATTTTATGTTATGTTTAATTGATGAGTTGAACTATAATGTTATTTTAAAAATTTATGCACGGAATTTAAGTCATGACAGAAACCATCGTAGGATTGAATTCCTAGGCAACCCCACGTAATTGAGTGAATCCCAAGAATCGCGAATCAAGATTTTGTGAGAACAAAATCATTCCAAGATCAAACTAGACCCTCAAGTAACCTCTTCTGGAAAACCCTTCTTTATTTCTTGTCACAACCGTGAACCCGTTTTGTTAGGAAACAACACGTCTGCCAGATCAAGTCAAACCTACAGAGAACCTTCCTCTAGTAATCCTTTTGTATTCTTGAAGCAATCTTGCTAGCGAGGTATAAAGATGCCACAAATAATCGCTAGTTTTTTGATAAGTCTTGATAAGGGTTCAATAAAGAACCAAAAGAGAATCCACTCTCACACACACTTGGGTGTTAATTTCCAATGACTATTATTTATTCAAAATTTTCTACCAAAATTACAAGATAGACCCTTATAAAATTCTAAGTTAACTTAAACAAAGAAAGCTAATTAAACTAAATACTTAAAAAATATCCTAATTGAACTAATAAAATTAATCTTAAGCTAAATAAGACTTAATTTCGTGCATGGGCTCTTAAAATAACATTAGAGTTCAACTCATCACTTAAACATAACATAAAATTAAAAACATATAACCTAAAGCTGTAGGGATTTATTGCGATTGAATTTTGACTAGGAAGGTGTCTGAATATGTCTTTGAGTTGAACTATAAAATTGTAGTTCTTTGAGTCCTCTCTCTAACATAACTTGAATTGCTCAAATTGGATATCAGATGAGAAAAATAACGACCAAAATACAAACCCTGCTCAAATCCCGACGCCATTGCCTTAGTGGTCTTCTCTTGAAACTCTTTGATGAAATTTGACCAAGAACCTATTTCTTGATGTACCTTGAGTATTTGGGTTTTTTTTTTAACTTTGAAACTCTGTATTTTATACTTGGATAACGCCCAATTCTCGTACCTGGGATCACATCATTCCCTTTCTCTTTGAAAGGATTCGTCTTCAATCCAAACCCTGACTCAAGAACAACTGCTTTTTTTTTTTTTGATCTTTTCTTCTTTTTTCTTTTGATTTTGATAATTTATTGATTCAAGAACATCTTAAAGACTCTTAAATAAAAATAATACAAAAAACCGAATTGACTCTTAAGAAAATCGAAACTGATGTTTTTTTGACCAAAATTAAAAAACTCCAAAGAAGATGCAAGAAACTGAAGTTAAAACACAATAATAGCAATAGACACTAAGGAACTGAAATTAAACACCAAGAAACCAAATCTTGGAACCAATAAACTGAATCTTGAATTCAAGAATTTGAATCTTGAAACCAAGATATATGCAAGACACAACAAGAAAGAAAAACTAAGAAATCGAAACCAACTATACCCAAAACCGAAAGCAAGACTCAAGAAATAAGAAAAAAATCGAGACACACAAGTAAGAATAACAAAGAAACGAAAAACACACAGTCTCAACAATAAAATCGAAATAAAGACACAATAAGGATAGAAATATCTGACCTTGGAATCCTGAGCGTTCGATACCAACTGACGGAAACCACCATAGGTTTGAATTCCTAGGCAACCCCATGTAATTGAGCGAACTCCAAGAACCGCGAATCACGATTTTGTAAGAACAAAACTCTTTCAAGATCATGTTAGAACCCCAAGAAACTTGTTCTTGAAAATCCTTTTTTATTTCTTGTTAGAAACTTGAACCCGTTTTGTTAGGAAACAACACCACTCCAAAAAGTCAAATCTCTATAGAACCTGTCTCTAGCAATCCTTCTATATTCTTAAAGCAATCTTGCAAGCGCAGTTTAAAGACACCACAAAAAATTGCTAGTTCTTTGATAAGTCTTGATAATGGTTCAATAAAGAACCAAGAGAGAATCCACTCTCACACACTTTGTTAAATGCCAGTGGCTATTTTTTATTCAAAATTTTCTACCAAAATTACAAGATAAAAACACCTTTAAATAGACCCTTATAAAATTCTAAGTTAACTTAAACAAAGAAAGCTAATTAAACTAAATACTTAAAAGAAATCCTAATTGAACTAATAAAACTAATCTTAAGCTAAATAAGACTTAAATTTCGTGCATGGGCTCTTAAAATAACATTAGAGTTCAACTCATCACTTAAACATAACACAAAATTAAAATCATATAACCTAAAGCTGTATGAATTTATTGCGATTGAATTTTGATTAGGATGGTGTTCGATTTTGTCTTTGAGTTGAACTGTAAAGTTGTAGATCTTTGAGTCATCTTTCTAACGTAACTTGAATTACCCAGATTGGATATCGGATGAGAAAGTCACAGCCAAAATACGAAACATGTCCAAATTCTGCTGCCATTGCCTGAGTGGTCTTCTCTTGAAACCCTTTGATGAAATTTGACCAAGAACCTAGTTTTTGATGTATTTTGAGTATTTTTGGCTTTTATTTTTTCAAACTTTGAATTTATTTATTTTAAACTTAGATAATCTCCAATTCTTGTACCTGGGACCACATCATTTTAACTTCAAAAATTTCATTTTTTTACTTTTTGTATTGGCACCAACAGTTTGATTCACTATATTTTGTAATTTGATCAAGTGGGTCGATCTGATTTTGGGTGAATTTCGGTGGCTACACAGGGTTTTGTTTTGATTTGAAATGGTCTATATCCATAACTGAGTCTCGGTCCGCAACACAATTGACCAAAACATGAAAAATCGTGTGAATTCAAATTCAAGCAATGTGATTTATCCAAAATTACAATCATATTTACATAATTAAAAAGATGCCACGTTCTCAGAACTCCATCTTGTGATAGATTAAGGTACCGGTCAGCTGCGCTTGATGTGGTAATATGAGTTAGTTGTGTTCACTGCTTTCGCATTCTTGTTATATCCTTATATTAATTGTTTCAGTTAGATTTGTTGAAGTTTCTAGAGTAGTTTTTACTCTTGTAAAAGAGGAGGTAAGTAAAAATCCGCTGACTTATTCAGCAACAGGGTTAGTGTTTCTTGCGTTGCAATAGCTACTTGCACTGCACTTATGTGTACTAGTAGGATATATGGGTAGATATATACATGGTTGTGATTTCAAACCGTAATCGAACCATTGATAAATCGCAAACCACAATCGAATTGGATGGATACAGTTAGTTGCGGTTGGTGCATTTTCCAATCGGCAGTTGAATCGGATTTACGGTTCAACCGTAACAAATCCGTTTCAATTATAACCGAATCACAACAGTACGGTTCGGTTCGATTACGGTTAAGGTTTACGGTTTCGGCTTTAGCCGAATCGTAACCGAACCGTGTGAGAGTATATATGAGAATCTCAATTCTAAGGACTTGGAAAAGATAGTAGGTGACCAATTTAATTTGTTCCTACCATATATGTAATTTTTAATTCCAGTTTCATGGTAGATTTTGATTGTTAGAGTATGTTCTTACCAATGCATGAAAAATTTGTAGAGTACATGGCCAGAACATCTTTTAGCAACTGTTGTTGAGTGGGGGTGGCTTATCCACCAAGAGTTGTTGATGTATGGAGATGGAACCTTCGCCAGTACGAGATGAACATGTACTCGTAAAATCGTCAATGACTGATATTAGTAAACGTGATAGAAAAACTACGTCAATCCATGTGATGTTTTTCCAATATTCTATAACCCATGTAAAATCACTTGACATGATGTTGGGGGAGGTATATTGTTTGAATTATGATCACTTTGTAAATTAACTTAAGGTAGTGGAGACCACTCATATCTTTGCTTAACATTTTATATCTTCAAGGGCATGAATATGTTTTTGTCTATGACTCTCATGGTTAAAAATGATTTGCTTCTACATTAGGTTGGCTTTAGTTTTATATAGAGGTCTTTTTTCTTTGAAGGCTTGGCCTTTTTTTCATTTCCTGTAACAAGTAACTCTTTTCATTTATTATTTTTTTAATATAACACTACTCGAGATGAGTTGGTAAGCACATGATCCTGACAGATACCTGTGTGCCAATCTAGTTGGGATGTATGTGATGTCTCTCGCATCGGTATTTTTCTGAATGTTGTATATTTTTGCCTGAAGATAAGTTTCTATTTGCAGATTGCAGTGATGAAATTGCTGAGCCAGTTGCAAGTCCAAGTTGTAAATTAAGGGTTTGTTTGTAATTGTCGTACTTCTGTTTAATTTCATTTGTTTTTTTTTATGTTTTTTTTTTTTTTTCCCCGAAATTGGACCTATTATTTTTTTTAATAACCTCGACAAGATAAGGGAATTAATTTACCGAAAATTTTTATAAAAAAAATATAATATAAATGGTTTGGTTTGAACCGAACTAAATTTAACCAAACCAGAATGGGATTTTATCAGTCCAAACTCAAAAATCGAATAATTCTAAAATTGAATCGAAATTTGACAAAAAACCAAATTAGATCCAAAATATCTATTATTTAGTAAATGTTAATATTTTCTAAGGATTTATTTGCATATAAGAATATTCACAAATTCTATTATTATTATGTGCTCACAATTCTTCCTCCTTTAACAAAAATATATTTACGACCCGACGTGACCCGACCCGCGCGGGTCCAAACAAAATTGTCAATTTTCAACTCGATCCGACCCAACCCAAAATTTTCGTATTGGATACTAAAACCTGACCCGACCCTACCATATAGTATTTATATTATTTTTCTAAAATTATTATTATTATTTTTAAAGTTCTTACTTTTATTTCATTTGTTTATTATTTTTATTGTATTAAAATTTTATATTTATGATAATTTTTTAGACATAAAATAACAAATATTTGTATTTCAAAATAATTAATTCATTAAAAAAATTATTTTTTCTGTCAACCCGACCCGACCCGCGACCCGACCCGATCTGGTCTTACAAAATTTCAAAAAACCTGACCCGACTCGACCCGTGAACACCCCTAGTCGAGATGATTAAATTAAATAAAAGATATAGAAGTGATTAATCCATATAATTTCATGTACAAATGTACATGCATGATTATTCATGACATCTCAAAATAGCATATTGGGCATCATAAATTAATATATCTTATATTACTTTATCGTTTGATATAACGGTTATAATATCTAAACAATCTTTTTGAAATCGTTGGAAACCCTACCGTCAAACCACTTTTTCGGGTTTAAATAGAGAAGGTAAAACCCCGACTATAGGATCTCAATGTGAGAACCTGAACCATATACTACCAAATCATGCCTCTTAAGGACTATAATATCTAAACATAATCGAACTAAACCGAACTATTAAACCAAACTGAATATCAAATCAAGGCAAACCAAACCGATCGAAATTTGACAAAAACCAAGTGATTTCCAACTCTCAAATAGAATGATTTAAAAACCGAACTGAAATTTGAAAAAAATAAATAAACTGAACTCGAAATACCCACCCCTATATTAGTGGGACACATGGTGCACTTACCTCACTAATGACATCAAAAAGTAATCAAGCAGTAGTTGAACCTTAATTTTCATTTCAGAAACAAAGATATCATTTGTTGTGATGTTATTTTCAAATGTTCTTACAATATAAGAATGATAGAAAGTGGGGCGCAAGAAATAGCTAGCTCAACCACCCCTTGCTAGGTTTTAATTAGAAAGTTACATCAAACTTTTAATTACTAGTAATTAAGTAGACATGTAAAATGTCAATTAATTATCCTGTATAAAAACATTTGATAATTCACCTTTCTGTTTGTGCACTTACTTCTGCAAGGAACTTTCTAGAAATTCTCTCCCTATCTTCATCTTCTTCACTAATCGATAGAGCTACAAAGTGTTTTATAATATAATTTTAAACAAACTAACGTGACATAATATAATTTGTTAAATGAGAATATCACTTGGCCTATACGATTTGTTTTGTATTATTTTTTTATTTTAGTTTATCAAATCAAAATGTATAAAAATATGTTTACAAAAGTTTGTAGCATTAATATTACTCACATAGTATGTAGTATATATTGAAACAATCTAGCTACCATCTCCATTAATGTCACCATCATTTGTCAAAAGGTGGCGCAACAACCACCTCTATCATTGTCAAAGTTTTTAGTGTAACCACCAACTACCACATTAATTTTGTTGATATTTGAGTCATTACTTTGGCTATAAATTGAGCTCTCATTTGAGAGCTCAAACATCCGGAACATGATTAAGAAATTTCAAGTAAGAGAGCTTAGCGAGAAGTTTCAAATAAGAGAGTTTAGTGATGAGTTCTAAGTAAAAGAGCTTAGAATGTTTGTTGTAAATAAGAGAGCTTAGAGAGTTGCTTCAAGTAAAAGAGCAAAATCCTGAAAGCTTCATGTCAAGAGAGCTTGATAGTGAGTGTAGTTATAAGTGAGATCTTTTGTACAAGTTTTGTAATACTTGTAAATTCTATTCAAGTAGTAATAAAAAAGTAGATTTTTCTCATAAAACACTATTCAGTGATCAGAGAATTACAACATATATCACCGATGAATAAATTTAAAATACGTGATGTTTTTTTCATCCAAATCTAGATATGTGGTGGTTGCTAGGCGATGTGTATATATATATCAATTTATGTTGAGGATTCATCTTTATACAATGGATTATACCTACTCTAAAGTGGAGGGTGGAGAGTGAATGGAAAGAGCTCAAAGAAAATTCCAAATTGAACTAATACATATTATGTGCAATGCAGTGGAGGTTTAAGTTTAAAATTTATTTTTTAAAGATAAAAATAAATCTCTTAATAAAAAATTTAAAAAAGTTAGTTAATGTAACACTCCTTTTAAATCTCTTGTGCACACTGATTTTTTACTGCACATGATCAATAAAATTTATTGATTTATTTAATTATATATTTTAATGAATATGTTATGTATTATTACCAGTTTGGTATGGAAAAAGAAAAGATACAGAAATATATATAACTCATAATAATTATATATATAAATATATATTTATATCAAGTATATTATTTACAATATGGTTAAATAATAATCATCATAATATCTAGGTCTAAGTAGAGATGACATATGATGACTGATGAAACTACATTTATAAGTAAAGAGGTAAAGGAGAAAGAAAAAAAAGAACAAAAAAAAGGGAGGCATGCAGCAGACAATTAATAAAGCAAGCTCATTAATAAGTAGATATATATATATCTAATAAAGAGAAGGCAAAATGGCATCCTAGGTTAGGTAATTAATAATTAGCAAGACCACAAAGGGCCTCCAATGACGTCCATTGAATTTGGAGCAGGAGGCATGTTGTTGTTGGCTGCTGCTGCTGGTAGTAGTGGTGGTGGTGAAGTTGGGAATTGGCGCATTCTCAGGTGAACAACTTCAGCTTGTGCTTGAGCCAACTGGGTTTGCAGTGAGTCTATTTGCTGCTGCAGCGATGAGATGGCTCCCACGCAGCCGTAAACTGGATCACGAACCCTAGCATTGGCTTCATACACCATTGAACTCACTGCATCACTGCGTTGATGCTCTGCCAGTTCCTGCATTTTTTTTTTATTTTTGCATGCATGCATAAGGTTAGAACAGGAGAATGTCACTTTGCATGCTTCCCAATAAAATTTTAATACTAATGAATAAATTATAATTAGTTTTAATTTGTAGATGTTTCATATAATCAATTTGCAGGGTTGGCCGTCTCGCCCGCCTATACCTAATTTTTTTTCAATTTTAATATTATACTATAATTAAGGATCTCAACATATAAAAACGGCCATACGCCTAATGATATTTGGACAGACTTTGTGTGCAAATGTTATATTTAGGTTGGTGGCATAAAATTTAAGATTTGGTTGTTCAAGTCTTAGCTTCGAATTTAGGAGTGCACTTCTTGTAAGAGCTTGAAGCAGCCATGAATTTTACTTGATCCGCTTAAGCCCGAGTCGGATGATATGAACGCGGGATTTGGGTATGTTTTGGGACTATCATGTTTCAGCTTAGCTTTGAAAGTATGATAATTAGAGAAGTAGTCTAGACGAGAAAGATTCAAAATATAAGTCAAACTGTGAGTATTTTTGTTTTATTGTCTTTTCTTGGTATTATTATATAATCACATGTAATATACACAAAAAATAATAGATAATTAAGATTATGTATCATGTCACTAAATGAAAATGCCAATGAAAGACAAATATCATAATTTTTCCATCCGACATTTAAAAATTAGCAGCATTGTTTTAATTTTTTTTAAGACCATGCACAAAAGCTGTTGTGATATTATTATACATAGGGCCAATATCTCGTCTGTCTAAACTCCAAATATTTTTTATTATAACTCTTAAATAATTAATGGTTAAAGACTCCGAATTCTTATATTATAATATAATATTAACACACATGATTTTAAAATATAAAAATAACTTTTTCCCCTAAATCCTGATTATACAACACAAAAATTTCAAAACTCAATTGGGGCATCTACCATCTCTCTCATGATAGTAGCTAAAGCATTAGCTAAACATCCACTTTACTTTGATAATTAAAGTTTCTTAAACCATCAACTCATTTAATGCATTGGCTAAACATCCAATTTACTTTGCTAATTAATGTTACTTAACCCATCAGCTAAGTTTATTTTCAACTCATTTAATAATAATAATTTTGGATTATATATTGGCTTAGTTTGTCAAATACTTGTTATATTCCTAGTTGTTGAAAGCTTCAATATTAGCAAAATTTCATACATACACACATAAACACACACATATATAGTGAAGAAAATTATAATTAATTAATTAATAATGGTGTAATTGCATAGCTAATGGTGATGTCATGCTTAGATAACTTATAATAGGTGTTTAGTGATAATTATATTTCAACTTTTATTTTGCTTAAATCAATCAATTCTCTTGAGTGATAAAGAGTCGCTATCAATGTAACCTCTATGTTCTTAAAGCACAAAGCATAGATGATTCATAAGAGCATGCTTTCTTTTCCCAAAATCACTTTGAGATAAGCACTTTTGGACCAATTCCAAAAAGCTACTTGGTGGTCATAAAGATCAAGCTAAACCCTTTGTGTAGTTTAATCCATTTCCCATGTAAAAATTAAATCAAAGACAAAAGCTTCAAGGGGCAACTAAAGTAATTAATTTATCATCTTTAATTATTCTCTTTAATTTTACTCAGAATCGCTTAGTATAATGTTAATTAATGGCATGCTTTTGAAAAAGAAGAATTAGAATCCTAGTCAAATCTAAATATTCTACTTAAAAAACTAACTGTAACTAACCACTTTAACAGACATAAAAGTTAAAAAAGAAATGGAACCCTTACTTTTAATAGCAATTGCTAAAGTAGTTAGATTTTAATTAATATACAATAAATTGATTTAAAAACATTTGAATTCAATTATCTTCATGGAAATGCACATAAAAATATCTCTATACAGTTGAGTTTTGTTATGCCTTTTAAAATGATTATATTTTTCCCCCTTTGATGAACCCTAAAACTCTCTCTATTTTTATTTCTCAGATTATTTATAAACTCTTGAACAAATAAATAAAAATTATATATACCTAATTCCAACTTATGAAAAAACATACATTTATTAGGTTATCCCAAAAGCAATAATGTCCTATTTCTTTCCCATGAAAATAAAGTGTCCCTAGGGTTTGAGAGAAACAGAGAGAGCATGGAAATGGAACCTGTAACATCTTGCTAACATTGCTGGCACCAAAAACCTTATGGACACTGGCAAATTTCTGCGGCTCGTCGGCAGGAAAATATGGAGCAAAAACACAGTCTTGAGCACATCTCCTTCTTAGAAGCTTACAGGCTGCACATGGTGACAATGCTCCTTGCTTCCTGCCACTCTCCCTCATGCTTCAAAAAATTTTAACCACAATATGTTTATATATTTGCACTAATATTAATTACTTTGGCTTATATTGCAATAATTGTAATAATAAAAACAAAAGAGAGAAAGAAAAAAATAAAAGTTGAACAAAATTGCCTAAAAGCTTAGAGAGGTGGAGAGGGGGCTTGAAGAATTAGAGTGATGGGTGTTATATAGAGAGAAAATAAAATTAATAATGAAACAAAGTGAGAGCAAATCTTTAGAGGGTTCCACCAAAGAAGAGCCATTAGATTTTGGTGACAAAAACGTCGTTGTTTTGAGATCTTTGGGCCCACCTCAATTTGATATTTTGTCTTTTTTTTTTCTTCTTCAAAAAATTGTTTAATTAAAAGCCTTAAGTAATCTTTAATTAATTAGATTATTAATTTTGGAGTTGGTAATTATTAAAATGTAGTAGCTTCATTATGTTTCTAACTAATTTTTAATGTATCGGATGGGGAGATTAAATAATTAATTCGGGTTGCTTCTACTAATCAACTTAAGTACATAAGTTTCAAATTTAAATACAGATCTTTCTTCTTCCTTTAATTTTTTGTTTATCAGATTTGCTAGCTGTTTTGATGGTCATTCTTTGTATAATTTATAATGGAGAATGACACTTTCATCCCTCTTAAAAATTTATTTTCACACTTGTGTCCTGGTGTTATACGACATTGAAGGATACATATGACATATTTATTTATAAATTGATTATTCAAATGCTACAAATTAGCAATGAGGTATTAAAATTGAGAAAATGAGACTCAATTATCATACAAAGTGTTATGACGATATTTTAGTCCATGCAATTTTAAAAATACAAGTTTTAATCATAACACTTTTAGAAAATACAAGCTTTAATCCATACCATTATATATTGTTAGGCATGATATGTTATTAATCACTTTTAACATGCATACTTCAAACAAATTAATTGATAACAAACATATATACAACACAAACTCAAAGATTTAGACAAACCTGAGAATTATATGGTAGAATATGATGATCTCAAAACCAAGTAGAGTAAACTATATCTTTAAAAACTTATTAGTCCCGCTTCTGTACTCTTACGTATACGGATCTTTTGGCTAACGTTCTTCCAAAATACTGGGTTACTTCTTATAAAATTGGCACTCCTTTCTTGAAGAACAATGAACTTGAAAATTGTGAAAACTCTCTTTTACTTTCGTAATCATTACACTCTCTAATTATGCTCAAGGACACAAATGAACAAAAAAAAATTGAATTAAATGAGAACTCAATGGGGTCTTTAGTTTAAGGATGCAATCATTCTAAAGGTTATTCTCATCCATAATACCCTTTTAATTCAAAAGTTATATTCTTTCATTTTTAGAGAACATGTCCCTTTAATTTGTGTCTTTCTATTATGATACATATTAAGAGATATGTCTCTTAATATATACATCCTATAAATAGAGAATTTCCTACACATATTTTTTTATTAATTAAGTCAATTTTCATCTAATTTTGAAATAAGTTTTTGCTATATATCCTTGGATATTTAAGTTAATTAACACTAATCAAATGAAAAATAACGCAAAATTAATAGAAAATATTTAACGGATGTATTTTCAAAAATATCAGGATTAAAATATCTTTATGACAATCTGCAAAGTAATTGAGTGTCATTTTCCCTCAAAAATTTAATAATTTTTAAGAGGGACGGAAATATTATTATCTTAATTTATAAATAATTTAATATGGATCTTGATCATTTCAATTTAATAGAGATAATTGGTTAATTAATGGTAACATAGCTCTGAATCAGAATATGAACAAAAATAAAAAGTAAATATGTTCTTACTATATTTCTCACTTGATGTAAAAGTGATCATACGATTCATACGAAGTATTGAATAAACGCACCAAAAAAAACAATGACTTTTTTGGTCCAGAACTTTATAATGAGTGTATGAGGAGACCTTATCGTATATAAGTGTAATCTTATTAATATTTAATAACTTGATTATAATGAAATCTGGTCTCGGCCATTAAAGTCAAAGAGGTTGATTATAACGAGTTCAATAATGATAGATGTACGGAATGAATATTTTTTAAATATATAATTATAGTTAAATTATAATTTTAAATTATAGTTTTCATTTAAAAAATTCTACTTAAAATGTAACGAAACACCAATTTTTTTTTTTGAAAAGAACTTTTGGGATTAAAAAAACTATTTGATCTCTACTAGAAATCATACGAAACATACACTTAATAGTGTTTAATAATTATAAAATAAATAAAAATTATATATGCATTAAATAAAAATAATTATTAAAAAGTTATTAGTATGGATGATAATTTTTCCAGTCCTGCCTCATCTCAACGGGATCCCAAACGGGACGAGATTTGAGACATATTTCTATAACCCTATTTGAAAGTGGAACATGGTATGATTTTAGCTGAACATGACGAGACAAAAAGCAAGACAAGTTTTAACAGGTCAGGACGTGAAATTATTTTTATCTTGAAAAAAATTCGGGACAAGCGTTTATTGATCAGAATTGATAAATCTCTAACTGTGACATCCAATTTCCATCCACAGTTATTAGATTTTATATTACTTTGTAATATTTTAGTATTTAATAAAATAAAAAATATATATATAGGTCAATATGTTTAAGGATAAAAAAAATTGATGTAAAGGGCAATTTGGTATTATGAAAACAGTAGAAGGAAATTGAGAATATTCGTTATATTATTTTTATTAACAATTGTCTCCTCAAGGTTGGTAGAAAATTCCAAATCCCGATCGGAATCTCGACTCATTTGATCCGGATTTTGGGATTATTTTTTATCCTGAATAAAAAATTGGGTCGGGATTCGGGATAGTTTTTGTCCCGAATCCCATATTTTAGCCTAAAAAGTCATGAATCTCGTTCGAGATCCCACACCATTTGGTTTGAGATTTGGGATGATTTTTCGTCCCAATTCAAAATATCGGTCGGAATTTGGGACAGTTTCTTTATCCTGAATAGTAATCACGATAGGACGAGATGAGACTCGATCAGGATGAGACGTCTGCCATCCCTATTCGGGATAAAGAAACTGTCCCAAATTCCGACCGATATTTTGAATTGGGATATGTGTAGGGGAATATACTTTCTTTCCCTCTTTGGGAGCAGACGTTCCTCGTCTGACTTCAATTTTATCAGATCGAGACAGGTCACGATAAACATTAGGTTAATCTGATGTATTTATCATTGTACTATGTAATGAAATTTAAAAAGAAAAACATTTGATAGGCATTCGCCAAAATAAGCCACAACGTTTGCCTTTTGTAAAAATGACCAATTTCTTTGAAGTGGATTGTGGAGAAGTTGACTTCTCCAAAGTTGAAGCCGAAGTATGCCGTATTCTTCAGAGATTCGAAGTTCAAATTTCGGATCTCATAAGTTTTTCATTTTCTTATTTTTTTTATTTCAAACTTCGGAAATCCGAAGTTTGGACTTTGAAGTGTTTGATTTAGAGTACGATAAAAAAATATCAAGTTTGATGTATTAGGATTTGATGTTGTTGGATTTAGGTTTACGAACTTATATTATCGGATTTTATGTATCAATTTTTAAGTTGTGTTATTATTGAAGAAGTAGAAGTAAATAAACTATCAAAATCACAAATAAACTACACAATATATTTAAAAATCATATCTATAAAATAGTAAACTATACATCAAAATCAAAAATATTAAAAAATAATAATAATAAATCATCAAATTTGATGTCGTTAACTACATCATCAGGTTCAGGATCTCCTCAGTTGTCATCCTCCTCAGAAGCTCTAATGTCTCATCTAATGTCCGTTCCATCCTCTTTTGCTAATCCTCCATAATCTTCTGACGCTCCTCAATTCTCTAAGTACGTGTGTCAGTCGTAGTTTGCATGTCCTCAATCCTCTAAGTACGTGTACCAGTCATAGTTTGAAATAAAAAATTATAAAAAATGAAAAACTTAAGAGATCCGAAATTTGGATCTCAGAATTTCGAAGTATACGGCATACTTCGCCCTCAATTTCGGAGAAATTTACTATTTTTATAAAATTTAAATATTGTGGCTTATTTTAGCAATTGCCAAATATTTTTTAGCTATATTTATAAATTTCCCTTTTATTAATTAATTGACATGAATCATGATTGTGTCATATAGCATGGGCGGTTCATACCTTAAACTTCAAATTTAATTCATCTTATCTTATCAATTTCACTACAATCAAAGACTTTTTCAAAGTAATTATATTATGCATTCTGGCCGCCGCCGCCACAATTTCCACATTTATCTTCATTTTTGTTTATTCCTTGGGATTATATTTGAGATAAAAAGTAAAAAATAATTGTGTCGGTTGAAAGAAAAAAACTTGCATAATGAAAAGAAAATAGATTCTCTCTTTTATTTCTCTTGACTTTGTACTTGGAAATGCAATATTGGAGTTTCAACTTTCATTATTATTTTCTTGACTAAATATAGACATTAATTTTGACTAAATATCTAGTACACACGATTTCATTATTTTGTTTTTCATTATATTTGACAAATTATAAGAAGATATTTATATTTTTATGAATTTAATGAGTTAATGATTCAGATAAAGTATAATGACGTTAAATAATCTAAATAGTTTGATCCTATTTAATAGAAAAAAGATTCAGATACAACATAATGACGTCAAATGATATATATAGTCAATCCTACTTAATGGAAAAAGACTTTTATGGATATTAATTTTGACTAAATACTTAGTACACATGTTTTTTTGGGTTTTTTTTTCTCCCTAGTTGAGGGGTACGGAGTGCTTTTCGTATTCATGCTATCATAATTCAGTACTTTGAAATTAATTTAGATAATAATTTAGACTAAACATTTAGTAAACATGATTTCATTGTGTTTTTCACGAGTTACGCAGTTGATGTGTTTCACATTATCACGATTTCATAACATGCTTATAAATTTATGTAAAAAGAAAAAAAAATGGTCAATCATTGTGACCTTAAACTAAAATTCTAGTGGAATTAATCATTCCCAGCTAGCGTGATTGATTTTAGTACTAGTATTATCGGATTCTTTATATATATATATATAGCTGGACAAACATAAAGTATTAATATTTTGTCGGGTTATTTTTTTTTTAAAATTCGGATACATATAAAGTACAAATACTTTGTGTTGGTTCGGACGTAAAATTTCATCCGGACGTCCGGACTTGAAGCTGCCCATATATCAACCACGTATAAAAATATCGATCTCATGTGAAATTATTATTAATAACAATAACTAAATTATTCTAACCCAACCTTATTTAAATTAGTTATTATGAAAGCAAGAATTATTTACTAAGCAATTTAAAGCAAAGCTAGTCAATAATAAACTCAAACACACAAATATAATAAGATAAGAACAATTTAAATAGGATCATAACGTCCTCACAATATTCAGTTAAACCTCTCTCTTCTCTTTATAACTCATTGACTTTCATGAATTGTTAACTTACACATTATAAAATTATTTATAAGCCATTTCGATTGTCATGTAGATACACCCATCGTAATTAATTAACTAGATTCTTATCACTACAAGAATTATGGCTTTTAGCGTCCAAATATTTAGCGTCGAATAATGTTTCGACGCTAAAAGTGAGATTTAGCGTCGAAAATGATTTTGGACGCTATATGTCATATTTTTAGCGACGGAATAAAATTTCGACGCAGAATATTAATGTTTTAGCGTCGAAAATATTTTTCGACGCTATAAAACACAGAATTTAGCGTCGAATACTATTCGACGTTGAATAATTAAATTATTGCAATAATTTTTGGCGCAAAATATTACACTTTTAGCGTCGAAAAAAGGTGTCGACGCCAAAAATATACTTTTCGCGTCGAACATATATCGTCGCTAAAGGTTTATAAAGTTTCCACCGACAAATCCCTGACTCTTTCGCGTCTAAATTAAATTCGACGCTAACTTTTTCATTTTTAGCGTCGCAAAAACGGTTTCGACGCTAATAACGACACAATGAGCGTCGAATTTGAATATTCGACGCCACAATAATACTTTTAGCGTCGAAAATATGTTCGACGCTAAAGAGTTATGAAGCTTCCACCGACAGATCATTGATTCTTTCGCGTCTAAATTAAATTCGACGCTAATTGTTAATATTTAGCGTCGAAACCGTTTTTTCGACGCTAAAAACATCAACAATTAGCGTCGAATTGGTTTATTCGACGCTAAAAATAGATTAAAATGCAGATGGTCACCAACCCTTCTCCCCCTCTGTTTTTTCTCTCATTCTCTCATTTTCATCCTCTGAAATCTGAGAATTTCTCCTTACAGCCTCACATCTCTCCTAAAAATTTTCAATAAAATTGTAATAAATTTCCGATAAGGTAATTATTCTTTCATATTTCTTTATTATTTTCAATTTTTATGATTATATGTGTTGTTTATATGTGTTTGTTAGTGATTTATGATTCATATATGTAGAGTAAATATATTAATTAATAAAATATAATTTTTTTGTAAACTATTTAATTTATCAACCAAATATATATATATATGCTTAAATAAGTATTACTGAATTAGTAATGTTGATTACTGTAAAATGATATCTAATAATTATATTATTATATTTAGGTATTCTGCTGAAATGGATAGAAATTGGATTAGCGCTGGATAGATTGAGTGTTGAATATCGTAATGGAGTGTCTGAGTTTATGGAAGTCGCAAAGCAACACATTGATGCAGAAGGTCGTGTTCGTTGTCCATGTGCAAATTGTTTGAATAGGAAAAGGAAGCGGTTAGATGAAGTTCATAATCATTTATACATGCCAGGAATATCACCAACTTACCGTACGTGGATTTATCACGGTGAACAGTATCATTCTCAGTCACGGTTTTATGATGTCGGCGAAGGGAGCAGTAGTTACAATCAACCTGCAAACGATGAGATCGCCGATATTTTGCATGACTTACAAGGTCCACAACTTGGTCATAGTGTTAGTGGCGACATGCCAGTGTTAAGTGGAAATGATCAAAATTTATTTAGTGAACTACTTGATAAGGCAAAAAAAATTCCATTCGAAGGTGCTGGAATGTCGATCTTGAATTTCGTTGTGAAATTATTACACATTAAAGTGATCAACAGAATGACCAACAAAAGTATCGATATGATGTTAGAGTTACTGGCCCAAATGTTACCGGTTGGAAGCGAATTGCCTAAGTCGTACTACGAGGCAAAGAAAATGTTGCGTGATCTGGGAATGGGGTATGAATCCATTCATGCTTGTAAGTTTGATTGTGTATTATTTCGTGCCGAGTATGAATCACTTGAACATTGTCCGATATGTGGTGAAAGTCGGTACAAAGTCCGTGGTATGGGAAGAAAGTGCCTCAAAGATATTGCGATATTTCCCTTTAACGCCCAGGCTGCAGAGATTGTTCATGTCACGACACACAGCGACTGATATGATGTGGCATCATGAAAAGAAGATCGGTGCGGAGGGCATACTTAGACATCCTGCGGACGGAACCGAATGGAAGGAATTTGATGACATGTACCCCCGTTTCGCTGAGGACCCCCGTAATGTCAGGTTAGGTATTGCCTCTGATGGTTTTAACCCATTTGGGAATATGTACAACTCTTATAGCATCTGGCCCGTTATTGTCATTCCATATAACTTACCTCCATGGAAATGTATAAAGGATCCGTTCATGTTTATGTCATTGCTTATCCCTGGTCCACGTTCACCTGGTAAAGATATAAATATTTACTTGAGACCATTGATCGAGGGGTTACAAACATTATGGAATGTGGGTGTGCATACCTATGATGCAGCTTCAGAGCAGTATTTTCAGATGCATGCCGCATTATTATGGACCATTAATGATTTTCCAGCCTATGGTTCATTATCTGGATGGAGCACTAAGGGATACATGGCATATATTTCATTGTCAGATTATTAATCAAGTGGAAAATGGTCAATTGGACTCGCAATCCTCGTTGGTTTATTTGGCTTATGGGCCTCAAATGCAGGCATATGAGTACAGTGGATGTATTGTCAACGGAGTTAGATTTCATACCGAACAGCGAGATGTTAATCATGTGACTCAAAATTCTGGAATTGTAGTCCAAGGAGAACACGTCTCAGATGTAATTGACTTCTACGGCGTATTGCAATCGGTCATTGAGTTCATATATCGACCCAGACGACATACTGTGCTATTCCAATGTAAGTGGTTTGACACTAATGCCAGAAAGAGGAGAATTCAAGTTAGTAATCATCTCACGTCAATTAATGTTCAACGTTGTTGGTACAAGAATGATCCATACATTTTTTGTACGCAAGCACGTTCAGTGATATATATACCTGATCCTAAGTTAGGAACTGGATGGATGGTGGTAGAAAAGTTACAACATAGGGCCATTTGGGACACGCAGGAGAAAGATAGAGTTGACATATCAGATGAAACACAAGAAGTCTCGGGCAATTTTGAAGTTCCTGAAAAGATATTTGTTGGACCAACTGTCAACGTTCCTGAAAATATCACATTAACTCGAGCTAGTACAGACGTTGAGCTAATTCCTCATTCTGAAGTGAGCGTTGAAGTAGCAAGTGAAGAACAATTTGACACTGAAGATGACTTCGATTCCAGTCACGAATCCTCAAATACCGACGATAATAGTGATTAATTATGAAGTTACAGTATTTTGTAATGGATGAATAATTTATATGGATTAATGTATGGTTGTTGATTTTAATTACGCTTTAGATATGATTGAAATATTAACGTAATGATTAATAGTATAACTATGATATATTTGTTTTCAATTATTATTTTTAATGATACACATTTAGCGTCGAAATATAATTTTCGACGCTAAATTAACGACATTTACGTCGAATAATTTCGACGCCAAATGTCTTACATTTGGCGTCGAATTATTCGACGCTATATATCTTAAATTTCCCGGAAAAATAACCCTAAATTTTTAATAAACCGCCAATTTTTTAGCGTCTAAATTTTTGACGCTAAAATGAATTTATTTCGACGCTAAAGGTGATATTAGCGTCGAACGTTGTTATTCGACGCTAAATATGAAAAATTAAATTTCCCGGAAAAATAACCCTAAATTTTAATTGACCGCCTAATTATTAGCGTCGAATTTTTCGACGCTAAAAGACTGTAAATTCGACGCTAAATGTCGTTCAAATCCCTAAAACCAGAGACCTATTCTCTTCTGCTCAAACGACCCAAATTCGCCCAACCTTACATTTCTCCTGCAATTCTCGGCTTATACACATTGCAAGCAACAAATTTAAGTGAGTCTCACTTTTTGATTTTTATTTGATGCTTGATGAATGTTGATGATGATGATGTTGATGATTATTGTTGATGATGATGATTGTTGATTATTGTTGATGATGATGAATGTTGATGATGATGATGCTTGTTTATGATGATGCTTGTTGATGATGCTTGTTGATGATGATTGTGTTGATGATTGTTGATGATTGTTGATGATTTTGTTGATGATTGTTGATGATTATTGTTGATGCTTGATGATGATTTTGTCAAAATTAGAGGGACGAATATGATAATGAATGAAGGATGAGTTTGCGACGAATTAAAGGGACGGGGACTGGCAGAATTATGGGCAGAACAGGCAGCCCCCGATTGTTTTCCGTTTAACTTCGTGTTTTGGATGTTTGTATGTGTTTTGGAATTCGAAAGTTCATATAGTATATATATATGTGTTTTGGAATGTTTGTATGTGTTTTGGAATTCGAAAGTTCATATATTATAGTATGTGTTTTGGAATGTTTGTATGTGTTTTGGAATTCGAAACTTACGAAAGTGAGCATTCGATGTGATAAGCGCTTTTGTTAAGTTGTATTGACTTGTATGGATATGTATGTATATGTATAAGAACTTTGGAATTTGATGACGCTAATGCGACGGGTTTTGCAGATGGCACCGGGCAATCGCAAACGGGCTACCGCGACTCCATCTACATCAGCAAGGGCAACTGGCCCTGGTGATTTCTCTGCTAGCACAGGTGAGTCCAGTACAGTGAAGGGTCGAGGACGCACCCGTGGCCTGGGGTTGGC
Organism: Zanthoxylum bungeanum; assembly: GCA_019454045.1. Taxonomy (NCBI): domain Eukaryota; kingdom Viridiplantae; phylum Streptophyta; class Magnoliopsida; order Sapindales; family Rutaceae; genus Zanthoxylum; species Zanthoxylum bungeanum. Next base: position 63,419 of record SKCR01038773.1, on the reverse strand, counting down.
TAAGTACGTTAAGGCTCACGGCCGTATTCGGATAGAGATATCAGATGATGGACACACTCAAGTCGGACAACATAATTCAGCGTTTAATACAGCCATAGGAGCTACAGCTCGATATGAAGCTCCCCAAAACTACGTATCTTGGAGAAAGATACCGTGAGAGACAAAAATGAACCAGCTATTCCCTTCGCTACTTGTAAGTTTTCGATATTGTTTGTTATTTAACATTTTTATTTGATACTTATTTTTACTCGAATTTTCATGTAGGAATGGTTCGACTTCGATCTGACCCAAGTGAATGTCCAATAATATATTGACTACCACATGGGGAAAAGTTATAAAGATTATAGAACAAAAGTCCTGAAACCAATATTCGACGAACATGGACCTTCAAATGCTCCACAACACAAGCCTGATTTTATAGAGGAACAAGATTGGACATTCTTATGTGAGCTTTGGTCTAGCAAAAAACACGAGGTAAATTTTGAAATAAACGGAAATTTATAATTGTCTTTGTTTTCGGTACTTACAGTGTTGGTGAATACATGATAAATGTCACGCAAATGCGGAAAATCGAAGTCACTTGCGTTTTAACCACCGTGCAGGTTCGAAGCCATTTATCCAACATCGTGCCGAACATTCTGAGGTAAATATATTCTAACGTAAAATTTAACAGTTAATTGTTTTTACTATCTGAAATAATATTGAATTTATTTTATGTTTATAACAGAGTAACACAGGTGAGGTGCAATCATTTCCAGATTTTTTCCGTGTGACGCATTACAATGACAAGAATAAATGGATAAATGAAGAAGCCCAACGCTGCTATGTAAGTTTCAGTTTTTAAAATAAAATAATTAATATTATATATGTTAAATTTTTTTCTCAAATTCTAATATTAACTTATTTTTTGAAACAGAACGAAATGCTGGAACTCCAACATCAAACTCAGGAGACAGGGACCGACCCCATACCAGATGAGCAGCTGTCGCAATTGGTTTTCAAGAATCAGACAGCTTACAACGTTGGTCTTGGCACTCGTAAGAAGCCAACGTCATCTGCACGCAATAGTGGTAATTCGGACAATGTATCTCTTCGAGACGAGTTAGCCAGCACCCGAGACGAGCTGCAACAGACTAAGGAGAAGCTACAACAGGTCACAGTGGACCACGAGAAGAAGATGGAGCAGTTGGAACAGCAACTGCTGGCTTTCCGTCAGATGTTCGAGGCCTCAATGAGTCATGGTGCATCGGGCTCGAGCGTCCCTCCATCATAGTAGCAATTAATTTTATATTTGGTTTTGTATAAACATTTTGAACAAATAAATTTAATATAATATTTCTTTTTTCTAAAACAAATTTCAATATAATATTTCGTCATTAATTACATTTTTTTTCAACTAAATTAAATATTTTAGACCAAAAAATAAGTAAATTACTAATTTTAAAAAAATAAATTTTTTACTTTTAGCGTCGAATATTTCGACGCTAATAGTATCAAAAATGGCCGCTGTAAGCGTACATATAATACTTTTTTAATATATGTTAGCCTCGACAAGTTTCGACGCTAAAATTCAAACTTTTAGCGTCGAATATTTCGACGGTAATAGTAAAAAAAATGGTCGCTGTAAGCTTACATATAATACTTTTTTAATATACTTTAGCGTCGACAATTTTCGACGCTAAAAGTTTGAATTTTTGCGTCGAATTATTTCATCGCGAAATATAAAATATAGCGTCGGACAATTTACTTTTAGCGTCGAAAAAAATTGGACGCAGAATACTGTTTTTTAGCGTCGCATTTAATTATTTCGACGCTAAAAGTGGTTTTCGTCGACATTTTATCGTCCATTGTTTGCGTCTAATGTTTTCGACGCTAAATATAATTTGCGTCGAAATCTTAACTTATGGCGTCGAAATAATTCGACGCTAAATGGTCTAATTCTTGTAGTGTATGTTAATCCGGCTAAGAAGAATTCATTAAGGTTAAGTAAGAATTTAGGATCACAACTTCTCCATAATATTATCTTAAATATCTCTCTTCTTTTTATAATTGATTGACTATGATGAATTGTTAACCTACACACAAAATTATTTATAAGCATCTTCTGATGATCACGTAAACTCACCCATCATAATCAATTAACTATATTTCTATATTAATCAAGTTAAGAAGAATAATTAAGACCGAGTCATTAAATGATTGCCGATGACACTCTTATAGTTAATAAGAATAATCAGTTGAATTCTTAATTTTTTCAAGAAAGACACTAATTCCTTACTTAATATTTGGAGGACTCTCAAATGTTTTGAATTGGTCTCGGGGTTTAAAGTAAACTTTCAGAAGAGATCTATCGTCTGCATTGATGGTGATTATTGTTGGGCTTCATTTGCTGCTAGGATTTTGAATCGTAAATGTACTTCGACTTCGTTTAAGTACTTGAGTCTCCCGGTTAGAGGTAGTTCGAGAAGAAAAAGCTTGTGGTCTCATATTATTGATAAAATTTGCTCTAGATTGAATAATTGGAAGAACAAGTCTCTATCTCTTAGGGTAGACTTACACTCCTCAAGACTTCTTTAACCTTTATATCTTTATACTTTTTTGTCTTTATTTAAGATGGCTACATGTATTTGCGACACGCTTGAAAATATGTTTAGAAAATTTTTGTGAGGTGGTTCATTAGAATGTAGACCTATTTATAATGTGTGTTGGGATATTGTGAAAAAACCTTTCGATGTAAGGGGTTAGGGGTTATAGACTTGAAATCCAAGAATCAAGCTTTATTGCTCAAGTGGCTTTGGCACTTTGCCTATGAAGAGTACTCTTTGTGGAAGGTTTTTTATATTATAAATATGGCAAATGCTGTAGTGACTGGTTCTGTATTGACCGGGAATTCTGACTACTAATACATTGTGAGACGAGTGTCACATGATATAAATTATGATTGGAAACATATACCTTCATGAGATGACTATCGGCAAATTCTTTGAGAATCCGAGATTAGACGTTATGATGTTCCACTACGGACAACCCATGGTATTTGAGCCATAATATTCTCATATGAACTTCGATTTTTATGAATTTTATATCGTCGGAAGTCTGAGATCGAGATCTACAACTTTCACGTTGGATGTTTTTCGAAATTCGGATCATAAGTAAGTCAAAAGTACAGATCAAAATTTTAGATGAATAGTAAATCCATACCTATCTAGAGAATTCCAAAACTTTCTCAACAATTCTGATTTTTTTTAAAATAAAAGTGTTGTCAATTGGTCAAATTAGTCATACTATAAATATAAGGACTATTCACAAATACACAAAATTGAAACAAAAATGAGAAGAGAAGACGCGAAGGAGAGAAGAGGAAAGAAGAAATGAGAAGAAGAAGAAGAAGAAGAAGAAGAAGAAGGAAAGAAGAAATAGAGGAAAGACTTAGCAAACATAGAAATTTTGGAGGATGAGGAAATACAAGAATAAGGTAAGTTATTTTAACCCAAAATCTTGGATTCTAAATTAAAGAATGGTAGAGATGATTTATTGATGGTAGAAACATGTTTGGCTTTGTCATTGGTTAAGCTAAATAAGAATTAAAGCTAGGTAACCTAGATTTGAGTTATGATGATCATGAAGTTAAAAAGGTTGAATTAGTTTGAGGAGTAGTGATATTAGTGTGTTTCTACATGGAAGTTTATGGTTTTGTTGAGTAAAATTTGAAATATAGAAGATTGGAAGTGTAATTGAGCATAAGGACTTGAGAGTGTTGTTTTCAGGCCTGGATTTTGGCCTTACGTCACGACGCAAATCACTGAGCGTTGCGACGCGTTGTAGTAAAGTGTGAAGATCTGTTTCTAGTTTGCACTCATCGCAAAGTGCAAGAAGCTTGTGTCGCGACGCGCACGATAAAAGTTTGGGCACGTTTCTAGTTGATGCGCGTCGCGACGCGCCCTGACCTGTGTTGCAACGCGAGGATAAAAATTTACCCAAAACAATTCTAAACCATACCAGTTCCACCTTCGCGTGTTAGAGACCACCCTTAGGGTCTCATATCAGTTCATATGCATACTTTGCATCTTATTCCAAGCATGATATACTAAGTAACGATACCACGAACTTGAATTGAGAAAATTTAGCCTAGATCCGAAACTCATCTCATGGTTTGTAATCTAACCAAGTTATCATTTATAGACCATTGCAAGAATCACATTATCTTTCGATGAAGCGATATAGCATCAGTCGAATTTCAAACTATGAGTGGACCTCTCTTCTCAAACTAGTTTTATTTATCAAGTTTTGAATATATATTTACCTTTTTAAAGCATATAGGGCGTTAGTCTGAATTTTATCACAGATTCTTTGTACAGTGATGTTTCAGAAAGATTATTTTACAGTATGAGTTTTGAGATATAAATGTTTTCAAGCATGAGTTTTTTGTTTTTGAGGCATGAAGGAAAAACCCATATCAGTATGTAACTTTATTAAGATATGAAATTGATGGACAACACATGTGTACATGTAGAGGACTGAGGGACGACGATATGTAACGCCCCCAGATTCTAGTTCAGGACAAGAGATGACAAATGCCCCTAAATTCTAGTTTCAGAGCTCGGAGGGTAGCATAGATATGCACCCCCAATTCTAGTTCAGTGGCTTGGAGGACGTCGATACGTAACTCCCCAAGACCACTAGTTTCAGGGACATGAGTGGCATACTTTGGGGGACAGCGATACATAATGTCTCAAAGTCATGGATTTACATTCCTGGCTCCAGTTATATGTATGAGGGGACGACGATATGTAACGCCCATATACGCAAATTTTTTAGATACAGACCAATTTTCAGATATCAGATTTTCAAAAAAAATAGTTTCAGATATCAGATTTTCAGAAACATTATTCAGAGGACGAGCTCGGGAGGACAGATATTGATGCAGTCACTAGGGTATGAAGTCCATCAATTCAAGTTAGATAGAGTACAGTAAAGTCATGTATTAGTTAATAACTTTGTATCAGTCATTGTCATAAGCATGATTATTTTCAACAAAGTTGTAAATTGCATTTGTTCTTTTTAAAAGAGTGCAGTAATTAGTGGTGAGTTATATATTTATGTTGATGAGTTGGGAATTGGTCCCATGTATGAGGATGTATACAAAATCAGATTAGCAGTTTTCAAAGAGTTAGAGGCTTATGGGGTTAGTATGATCTGCCCCTGCCGGTAGCATCTCCCGAATTGGGGATGTTACAGGTTCCTACGTATGTGTCCGTATAGCTATTTTTCTATTTGGGCTGATATCTCTAAGATGCAGTTGGTCAATTTCGATAACCATTTTTAGGTGTAATCTCTGAAAATTTCAGTAGGAAATAGGTTGAGAACTCAATCTGGGCTGATAATTGGTGTGTGCAATCTCCGCTTAGATCATCATTCCCCTCCATGTTTTGGTTAGCTGTTGATAAAGAGGTTTCAATGGCTGGCTTCCTTAGTCAGTTGAGTTCAGTTTTTAGTGGCGTAGAGCTTTGAGATCAATTAAATTTTCTACCTTTGCTGAGTTACTGAGGGTAACAGATTTGGGCAGGGCTAGTAATAGGTTTCAGACTATATTTCTTGGTATCTCAATAATAGTTGTAAGTTTACAATTAGGCATTGCTCATCCATTATTTTTTCAAGGCTTAATAATTTCCAACCATGACGTTTTGATTTCATATGGAAGAATATTGCCCCTTAGAATAGTGCAATTTTTTGTTGGCTTATTTTCTTAAAGAGAATTCGCACAAAAGATTTCATTTTTCGAAGAGGCTTACCTGCTGTCTTTGCAATTATGATATTGAAACCTTGTACCACCTTAGATTCTCATGTTCTTTTTCTTGGAAAGTGTGGTTGTTTCAAAGCCAATCTGCTTCTATCAAAGTACTGGAGAATCAAATTGGACAAATTGCCAATGTTTAGAGTTACAAACCGCCAGGAAACCTTCCTAGCAACACATAACCAAATCCAAGAAATCAAAGGAAAGAGCAATGTCATACCATCATGTTAAAAAACGGTACTAAAATCAACAAAGATGTTGGAGTCAAAACAACTGCTGAGAAAGTTCCAAAAGAAGCAGAGCTACAGATGGAGGAAAAAGAAGCAAAGGAAAAAGATCAAGAAATGATCACTCTACCTCCACCTTTTCCACAGCGTCTCCAGAAGAATAAACTAGACAATCAGTTTTCTCGATTCCTGGAGATTTTCAAAAAGCTGCATATTAATATTCTATTTGCAGAAGCTTTGGAACAAATGCTTAGCTATGTTAAATTCATGAAAAACATTCTTTCACGAAAGAGAAGTTGAGAGATTACGAGACAATAGCATTGACAAAAGAATGTAGCGCTATCATCCAGAAGAAGCTTCCCCCAAAGTTGAAAGATCCTGGCAGTTTCACCATTTCTTGCTTCATAGGAGAGCATAACTTCGGTAGGACTTTGTGTGATTTAGGTGCGAGTGTTAACTTGATGTCTTTTTATATTTTCAGGAAATTACAGATTGGAGAAAACAATGTCTACCTCAGTCTCTCTGTAACTTGCTGATCGAACGTTTGTATTTCCGAGAGGTGTAGTTGAGGATGTGATGGTCAAGGTTGACAAATTTATTTTCCCAGTAAATTTCATTGTCCTTTATATGGAGGAAGACAAAGATGTGCCGATCATCTTCGGGAGACCATTCTTGGCTACAGGTCGAACCATTATTGATGTACATAAATGAGAATTAACCATGAGGGTACATGACCAAGAAGTAACATTCAATGTTTTCAAGGCTATGAATTTCCCGGATGATGAAAAGAATGAGGAATATTTCAGACTTGATGTGATAAATAGTACCATCCAGAACTCCAATGTAATGCAAAGTTTTACTGTCAAACTTAAAGCATGTCAATTGCCTATGGAGCCTGAAGATAAAACATACTGCGCACTGAGGAAGCCTATTCTTGCACTACAAGCAATAGAAGAGAAACAGTTCTACCAGCTCAACGAATTGGAGGAATTTCACATACAGCCTTTTGAGAATGTCAAATTGTACAAAGAAAAGGCCAAGAAGAGACATGATGAGAAGTTAGTGCGCATACAACTAGAACCATGGCAGATGGTACTGTTAAACAAATCAAAGATGAAACTCTTCCCATGGAAGCCAAAATCACGGTGGTCAAGTCCATTTTTAATCACTAAAGTTTTAACAGATAAAGCCGTTGAGATACATGATCCCAACTCCAACAAAACATTCAAGGTTAAAAACAAACTTGTCAAACACTACTGGAGAGAATCATTTGAGCAACAAAAAGAAAGTGTCACACTTTCAGATCCAGCCTAACGTTCGGGAAGTCATGTTTAGCTGACGACGTTAAACTTAGCGCTAGCTGGGAGGCAGCCCATGCAATTTGTGTATATATTGTGATTTGGTGTGTTTTATTTGTGTAGTTAAAGTCACATTTTAGGATGAAAGAAGTTCTCGCAAATCTTCACAAGCAATTTCCTTCTCTCCCTCAAAAATATCTGAAGAAAGTCTACAAAGCTTGCTTGGAACGGATGAGACTACTGATGATCAAGGTATTCCTACTGACATTCGTTGGGTAATTGAAGCACATGTCTGATTAGCATGTGAGTATTCTGATTCTTGTAATTCTTATTTACCTGGTTTTGGAAGAAGCACCTATGCAAAGAAACGTAGAGCTAAGCAAATGAGTGTTTGTTATAAATTTGCACGCTGGAATTGCAATACTCGTTGTCATTCTTTAGGAATGATGTCTGATAACCGTAAAGATAAGATTAAATTCATTAGGGATGACTTGAGTAAGGAGTCTTTGGATGACATATCTAAGACTCTTGAGACGCATCACAGTGGATATGTGTATCACGAAATTCGCATGTTAGATACATAATTCTGAAAAGAAAGACAACAGTTAAGTCTCGGGAATCTGACTCAAAAAGACTATGTCTGCCAATTTATAAGAAAATTGGATGGGAAGTTTGTCCCTGATGCATAGACGTCAATCAAGCAGTTAATTCCTGTAAATATTATTTTCCTTGTCTTTAACTAATAATTGTGATTTATTTTGTTATTTTCTTTTATTTTCTCCAACATGATCCAGATTTTTTGACATTTCATGATTTATTTTACTGTTTAACTAATAATTATCATATGGTAGGTACTAGTGCTATTATTACTCACCATTTTTCAGGTATAATAAATTCAACTCATCATTGCACCCTTGAAGACATCTAGAGTTGTGAAATAAAAATAAAAGCCACTTCAAAAAGATGATGGAAAATAACTTTTAAAAAAGGCCTCGAAATTTTTTTCCAAATGTTAATAAAGGATCAAAATTCTCTCTTAATTTCAACTTTCACCTTACCAAATGGATTCACATGATTTATAGTTCTTGGGGGAAAGAAACAATAAAAAGAAACGTGTTAAAGGATTTTTAAAAGTTGAGTAATTAAGCTCAAATATGAAAAGAGTGAGAAATTCCCAAAAATGAGCATAATCACCTTGATATTTGATAAAATTAATCGAAATCTTTATGATATTTAAAAATTAAATAAAATTTCTTATTGTTATAATAGTTCTCTTAAATGTTATCTGTATTTATTATTTTACTGTTTTTCCCTTTATAGAAAATTTAAAAGATTAGGAAAGATGAATTAAATATCTTTAAATATCCTAATAATTAATAATATAAAAAAATAAAATGATTAAATTAAATTAAATTTTAAAAGGTCTAAGGTATTTAATTTTATATTATTCTACTTAATTCATATTTCCAAAGTATTTTTTTAGAAACATTTCCGAATCATTTAAGTTTTTCATGAGGGATAAAATAGTAAAATAATAAATAAATTTTACATTTAAGAGAATTGTTATAACAACAGAAATCTTTATTTAATTTAAAATATTATAAGAGTTTTAATTATTTTTATCAAATATTACGAGGATTATGCTTATTTTCCTCTGAAACTCATTTTTATTTAATTTAATTTTTTAAAATTTTTCTCATTGGTACTTTCACCATTTTGTTTCTACTTTAACTTAATAATAATATTTATTGTTCATAGCGCAGCTCCATTGGTCATAAATGTTGCTTTGTACTCTCGATCACCCAAGTTTAAATAATATTATTGGTTGAATTCGAAATTTTATTAAAATATTTTTTATAAATTAGTGAAAAATATGATTTGTTAATGAATTTTTTTATTTATAATCATTAAAATGAAAAATATTTATAAATTTTAGTGAAAATCAAATTTTACTTTCATTAAATCAAATTCACGATTTCGATAATGATTAGTGTTTAGTGGGTAAAATCTCATCCTTATTCAAACTTCAAAATAAAAAATAAAAAATAATATTTGTTGCTCTCTTCTATTAATTTAATTTGTTTGCTTTCACTTTCTTTAGTGACCTATGTGAAATATTTTGAGATTCCTTAAATCTAGCTTTTTATGTATTTAATTTCATAATTTATATTGCGTACTAGGCAAAAATTGATTAAAATAAAAAGAATTCTTGTGCTTTATTTTCTTTTTATTTAGTGATATACCTATTGTTAGATCTTGCCGATAGCTTTACATACATGCTCACATGGAGTTTTTGTATAAAAAAAAGGTACATAAATTAATAAATAAATAAATAACAACAAAAAATGAATAAAAAATATAAATCAACCCTAATTTGCACTAAAATACTCCCAAGTGATAAGGTCATATACATCAATCTTGACAAGATAGGAATCCAATTTATTAAAGTAACACACGAACTAACACTTTTTGATAGGAGAATTTTTTTGCTAAATAAGTCTTAAATTTAATTTTAATTTTTTAATTTTTATAAATAATTGAATGATCGATACTTTGGAGGAGGCAAGTAACATCAAAGAGAGTGAGTGCTTTGATATTGATATAAATTATACATTAATTTAGCTCCACTAATCATAGTGCATGCACAATTCTAAATAAGTTGTTTAAAATTATTTTTAAATATTTATTTCATTGTCAAAGAAGCATCATAATCAATCTAGTAATTGATTCTCTTTCAAATTAATTGGATTAGATTTTTATATATAAAAAAAATTAAAAATTAAAAAAATTTAAGGCAAAAAAAAAAATCAGAAAATATTTAATCAATGAGCCCACCCACGTTAACTTAGCTATTGTCTTTATCGAATGAAACTTGTATGTAATTAAACAAGCAGTTCACAAAATTAATTATGTAATTAAGATAATCTTTTGCAACTTGCACGTGTAGGTGAGCATATATAGATTGATATATCAAGATGTTCATTTTGAGATTTGAGTGTTAATTAATCAAAGTAATTATATGCGGATGTCCGTTAAAAGAAAAAAATCATATTGAAAACTGTATTTTTTTTTTTATCGTTTATGTCTTTATTTTATAAAATACAAATTTAAACTAATGTAGTGCCACATATAATATATGGTCTGAACGTCCACGTTGGAGACTAAACTCTATACAAATATTTTATGTTTAATCAAGGTTTTTTTGAGTGTTGCCATTAAAAAATATGGTGAATAAATAGTGATTCATAAATAATCTTACGTTAAAAATAATTACAGTGTGTTTTTTTTTATAGTGGGTAAAAATTAAAAATTTTAACTTTTTCAAAACATAATTTTTGAAAGAAATCATTATTAATCAACATAATTTTTTTTTTATCATTAATCAAACACTTAAAAATTATATTTTGATCAAAACATAATTTTATAGTCTCACTACAAGTCAAACCACAATACCAAATATAATGTAATTATATTATGTACGGAGCTAAACTTGAAAATATGAGAGGAGGGCTTATCTTCCCACCTCCCCTTACACATTTTACTTTTTTTGTCTCCCCTGTAATTCCCTATTTTCCCTTTTCTTTTTACCAAAATTCCATTTTCAACTTTCAAATAAACTATATAAATCTAATTTTATTTATTTATTGATATATACATACATATATATATAAGATATTTTTGATAAATTTAAAAAAAAAAAAGATGAGAAGGGCGGGGAATCGCCCTTCTTCCTTCCTCTTTTTTTTTTTAAAATTTTTTTTTTCAAAAAATATATTTTATAATTTAATTTTATTTGGTTAAATTAAAAATATTAATATATAAATAGTATTAATATTAATTTTCAAAAAAAAAAAAAAATTTATATTGTTTAAATTATATTTTTTTATACATAAGTAGTATTAATTAAATTAAAATGAATAAAAAAAAATAAATGAATAGATAAAAAAATCTATAATATTTATTAACAAAAATATATTAATTATTAATAAAATGTTATAACTAGTATATAATTATTTTTAAATTAATATATATAAATATATAAATTATGAGAGAGAAAAATTGAGAGGGTGGATGTGTCAGAGGGGGTGGGAGGATAAATTTTCATATGAGAGGCCGGAAGCCACTAGGGCAAATTTTTATTGCCAAAATCTAAAAAGAAATTATGTAAATGTGGAGTAATTTCTTAGTGTAACATAGGTGTGAGTGCCGTGATATTATCGACTTATAAATAAATTAAGTGTATAATTTAATTATCATTTATTTAATAATTTTTTAACATACTAATATGGTGATAAGATATTTATTAGGTTATTATATGAATGACGTGATATTTCTGTTGTATTTTAAAATTTTTCGTAAATGTGGTAAAATATCAAATGGATAAAGGTAGAGGGGGGCAAACTAAAAGAAATTATTATTTTTGGAGTTAAATTTACAAGGTTGGGGAAATATGTGTAAACCCACTTCACTTGAAAACAATTACAGAAAATTCATATCATTTATAAAAAATTCAAATAGAGGAAAAATTTAAACAATTGATCATTTTTTTGTTCCTTTTGTGACTTGGGTTTCTTGACCATCTTTGATCACTAAGGTTGCTTTAACATAATTTTAATTTGATTACTTGGCCCTTATAACATAAAATGACCAAATTATCCCAAAAAATTACTATTATGCCATAATAATTTAGCAATTTAGTTTTAGATAACCGACATTATCTAATGTCTTTTAAATTGAAAACCAATAATTTTTTAATAATCCAAAAATATAATTAACATAAATTTGACAACCGATAGATTTCATTAGATGACAAAGACATTTTGTTAGTTTAATTGAAGATTAATAATCATGTTAATTAATAAAGTAGTACCGATAACTCATTTGAAAATACAGATTTTTTATTAAAAAATTGTTGAAGTTAAAATAATTGTGGGAGGATTTTGGTTAAAGTCAAATTAAACTTATGTAAAAGACTCCTTAGTGCTTAAAGATGACCAAGAGAGACTTAACTTAAGTAATAGAAAAAAAGTTAATTGTCTAAATATTCTATTTGGTTTGAAGTTGAGGAAAATATAAAGTTTATAAACTCATTTTAGCTTCTAAAAAAATTGAAAACGCTTATTAATAGCTTTTTTGGAAGCACAAATGATAAACAATAATATCAAATGGAGCCATAAATAGGCCCTCTTATTTATTTACTTGACATTAAGTCATTAAACTACCCTAATTTAATTAGATTAGAGGGTAAATGCTCCTTAATTTAGTCCCTAAGGTTTGAGATAAATATTCAGTTAGATTGTATTTTAAAAAATAACCCAAAAAATCTATGTTGTGTATATATTTTCGTTCAAATCTTTCTCATTATTTTATAATTTTTAACTCTGGCAGCTGCATGTTTGATTTATTAGAATTTTAAGTCATATGAGATTAAAAAAAAAAAAAACTAATTATCATTCTCCCATTTTTACTAAATTATTATATTATCAACTATAAAACGTCCAAAACAATGCAAGACTTGTAAGTTGACGTGAAAAGGGTAAAAAAAAAAAAAAAAAAATTGATTAATTTTAAGATTACTACCATATTAGCACATGATTTAGAAGCGTCTTATGAATTAATCCTCTACGAGTATTTAATTTTGATAATTTGATTTGTTTCAAAGCTTGGTGATATAATGCCTCTTGCCAATCACGTTTGTCTCTGGGGAGGTTTCCTTTCTTGGTTGTAAATACTTGTTGGGAATTGGGGATACAGCTTGATACCCATTGATTCTATTCCATCATGAAATAATATTGAAGTCGTTAAAATCCATCCCATTATGGGCGGAGTTAGAGATAAAAATTTTAACGAGACTAAATAATAATAAATAATAAATTTAAGAAGCCAAATCATAAAAATATTAAAATTAAATGTTAAAAATAAAAACATAAATTATGCAAGTCCTTTTTAATTTTAGGGATTCGCTATCCTGATCTCGATTAATATGAGCTACAACGAATCCCGTATTTTGTTTTTACTTATTCGGAGTATGGTTTGAGCATTATATATTTATTTGCTCAATTTGAAGATTAAAAAAATTGTCTTGATGTGTTAGAAGGCACTAGACCATCGATTCTCCACCAAATTAGGGTTTTTTTGGGAGCATTATGTATAGGTATAGATTCTTAAAGCAATATCATGGCTACAAATTGAAATGGAGAGCATGATTATGAAGTAACCCAAATGCTCTTTCATATTTGATTTCCACTAATGCAAATGATCTTATGTCACCTTGGAGATTAAAGATAAGATCTTGCCTAGAGATCTCCATACAAGAAAACAAGGTTAGTGTGATAAAATTGACAATCTGAGCTCATAAACCTTAATCAATAAAACCAAAGTGAAACATTGATTAACATTGTATAATTAAGAATTGGAACACAACAAAGGCAATAATGGATTAAATAATCAATATAGGGTGGAAATATTTGCAAATGAGCTTTGTTGTTTGGTGATCTCATGCTTCAAAGATTGTTGTACAAAGCTGACATCATGAAGAGATTGTTGAGGGAAATAGGCGATTATAAACTCTCAAAATAGTTTTTGAGTTGAGTTAAACTTATGAATTTCAGTATGGTATCAAAACCAATATAATGCTCGAGTTAGACTTGTGAATTTCAGTATTGTATCAGAGTCAATATCATGGATGAGTTGGCTCACAATTTCTATTAAAGTGATACAGACCGGACAAAAGACTGACATGCACATAAGAAAGGAGTGTTAAGAAAATATCTCACATCGGTTGAGAATTAATCTTGGTCTCTCAATAATACGAAGGCAATCTTCAACTTTCAATCTAGTTTTTGGATTGACTTAAACACATGAATTTCAACAAAGATTGTGTGATTTGATATATCTTCATCAATCTATATCTAGTGATGAGTTACCATTTACCAAAACATACGCGGCAAATTTTACTCTTTGTGAATATCTATTCATTTTTCATCACAAGATCTTAAAGTCAAACATGTTACATGCTAGTATTTGAACTTTTAACATCTAGCCTTAGAAAGGAAAAGAATACACTCATGATATACTTTCAAAGTTTTCCATAATGGACAGTTTTAGAAATGGACCGTTTTAAAAATAGATTTCATATACTCCTTTTGTAAGTGAATTTCTTTTATTTAGATAGAGAATAAGGTACTATAATGCCCACCAAAATTTACATATTATGATGTACTCCAAGATTAATGTACTTGAAGGGGGCTAGGGTTTTCTTTTCCCTCCAGAAAAGGGCAAAAAAATAGAAGGAAGAGGAAAAGAGGCGAAGCCTCTTCTTCTTTATGACCCACGTCAAGTAATTTCCAACAAATATGAGGTAAACAAAATGAAAGAAAAATGATTGGACCGAAACGAACAGAAATAAATTTGTTTTTAATGCTATATTCAATATGGCCAGACAGTGATTAGAAATTGCTAATCAATGAAATGAGCTGGTGATGGCTAAACTAATACAAAAATGTTATTAATTGAATTGAATCACCTTGTTAATAGACAATTGTTCAACTTCAACGTGAGTCATAGTTGATTGTTGCAACCCAGATTTAACGTAGGAGACAATTCAAAATGGTGTCATCATATAGGCTGCCAGGCAAAAGCTTGTCGACATTGTGGGTTCCATTGCCATTTCTTCTGTCTAAATCCACCGAAAGCCTGAAGTGTACTTCTTATATCTCACAAGTCACAAGTCATATACACTAAAACTCATGCATTTTAATTAGCCACTGTTCTCTTATATAAACATGAAGTCATTATTTTTCATGTAACCATCTACTGTTAATAATGTACACATCAACAATAGCCTATTCTAATGATTTATACTCCACCAACTATATATGTATACAGGATGACCCATGGCTCGAATTCTTCTTCAAAACCCGGCTTTGTTAAGAGGGAATATCCTCAAATTTATATTCTCATTTATTTTGGTCTATACAACTCATGTGAGATTTGAAATCCTGAAATTCAATTAAGTTTCAAAACCAACGTCAACAACGGCCTTTCATATCCACATAGGTAACTACGCAGATCCCATCTTCAGGTTTCAAAACCCGGCTTTGTTACAAATCTATAAGTAAAACTCATTCTTAAACCGGCTTGTAAGGACATAGTACTCATAGACTTACAATCTTATTTATATTGTTCTATTTAACCATATGAGAGTTGGGATCCTGACACATTTATTCAAATTACATCAGTTAGTAGCCGCGTCATCAGTGCTAGCTTGTCAAAAACCCGTATTTCATATAATAGGTATTGACTTTGATTCATTGCGATAGTGTGAGTGAATAATGAATTCATGTAATTATTAGCATTTGGATATGATTCTATTAGTGTACAAGCTGTGTTCTCACAACCTTAAAAATGGTTTTATTAGCTTAAGAGCTTTGTTCTCTTCCCCTTTGGGACCTAGTTAATGGTGATGTGCAAAGCGAAAGTTAGACTTTATAAAAACGATAGGAGTGTTATGATTTATTTTTCTTTGTAATGAAATAATATAATGTATTATGTAGCCTTTCTTTATTTGGAATAAATTTCCTTTTTAGTTGGGTACTTGGGTTGTTATAAAAAAAAAAAGTAGAATAAAGGATTATTCCTTAGATTCTTTACTTTCGTTCCGTTTGTTTCCAATATTGAACAAATTCTAATGCAGAAGATCATGAAATCAACACATAGAAATCTTGTTCATCTTTGGTGATCTTAAATTTAATTTTATATAGAAAAAGAGAGAGTTTTTTCATAGCTAATGGATCAAATCCTTTTATAGGAATTATATCGTTACATGGTATCAGGAGTTTGGTCTGACAGGATCAAAATGAAGAAATAATAGACTTAAAGAGGGTGTGACATAAATACTGTAAATTAGAGGAGAACATGATCAATTTTTACTGAAGATTTTTTTTTTTTTATTAACTTTCATTTTTTGGAATTTTTTTTTTCAACCTATATATATATACATGCCCCCATGCTACTACGTATATAATAATGGAAAGCATAATTTAATTAACCTGTTTCAATTGTCCAAATAATTATTCAAGAAAAAAAATTATAGTTTACAAAATTAATCAACTGCCTGGCTTTGTAATTAGCTCCTTCCACACACTAGGACCGCACCGCAACTATCTTATTTTTTTAATTCCTTAAATATATTGAAAGATGCAAATGTGCAAGCATGTGACAAATTTTCATTAATTTTATAAATTGTATGTAATTAAGTCAAGGTTTATGAATTCGTAGTTTTTGTAATATTATATATTTTACCGAAGTTCACTAGCTTGAGGAACTAAAAGTCAATAGATACCAAGCATTTGATCAATTGGGGTCAAGAAGACTCACAAGAGTCGAAAGCTACGTGCTTACTTTAAATCTTTAAAATAGTATGTAATTCATCCCTCATCCCTACTATCTGTTAGTTCTTCTTATGAATAACTATAGTTCCTCTTTGACTTGTTTGTTTAGGTTATTTTCATTTGCACATTTCTGAAATTCCAATTTGAGATTAGACTAGTGTTTGGGAGTAAATTTGTAAGAAGGGATGGCCTTGAGATCTTCGAGGCCTACGGTAATTTTTATATTTCGGGGCCCTTAATCATATTATATTATTAAAATTTTGAAGCCCCTATCCTTTAGTTATTTAAGAATTATAATAAAAAAATTCTTCTTGTAACAAGTATATTAGTTCCATGTTTGTTGGCAATGTGCGTAACAAAACAAGTTCAATTGAGTTATAATGAGTCTTGAAGATCTCAGTACAATTGGACAAGTATTTGGATGACATCGGATGAAGTTTCATGGTTTGCGTTCGTAGTACCTTTTTGTTTGTGTTCGAACGCTCTGCGTTCGTGGTTCATTTGGGTGGACGTTCAAAAAAAAAGCTTCCAGAGGCTTCACGTTCGAGTCACATTCGAATGAAGTTGTTCAGAGGCTTCACGTATGTTGTGCGTTCGTCGGGATGTTCAAACTGTTTTGCGGAACTGCTCGCATTAATCACGTGTTCTTGTGGTGTTCGAACGGCTGTGCATAAGTGATTATTTTGGACGCGTTTTGAGCCATTTTTGCACAAGAAAACCCTACTTATACCCTACCTATATAAACAAACATAGAGTCACCTTATCAATTGTTGGAAATATATTATTCTGAGCTACAACGTTATTCGTTTTCAACCTTCTTGACAATTTACCTAGAAGATTTTTTTGGTTGTCCAGTCTTTTTTCTTTCGGTGAGATTAAGTTTTGATTTACTATCAACACATAATCATAACCCTAACCCAATTTCCTAAGTCTTCAAAGTTCTATAGGAGAAAAATTGGTAGTCGGAGTTCTGGCATTACGAATTCGCAGAGTTGATCCACTCAGAGACTTCAGAGGTTATGGAGAAGGCCGCTTGTTGCAGGTTCGCGGAGTTTTTCGAGTTATTACAGTCTAGAGATATTCGGGAAATTGTCACTATATGTTCTATATCATCACTGTAAATTTTCTCTATTATAGCGGATTGAGGTGGTAGCCTATATTCAGAATGGTTTTTTACCCGCACGAGTTTTTCACTCCGTCAACAAAATTTCTTATGTAATTATCTTTATTGCATTGATATTTGCTTTATTTTACATCTGCGTGTTTGTTGATTCTAATTATAATTACTCTATCTTTAACTTATTTTAGATAGAATAATATTCAGCATAGGGTCAGAATCTTTCGACAAAATTAAATTTTCAAAGTATATAATATCGACACGTGTCGAAATGAACAACTGACAGAAATGTCCAACGAACAAAAGGGGTGAGGCCAAAAGGGAAAAGCTCCTAAAAGGAGGGTCACTTGAGCAAGAGCTAGAATCCCATAAAATATTAGAAAACATTATTCAATTCTGCCAAGATTTGAATCCATTCCCTATAATTTCAATTTTTTTTCCTATTTTTAGGGTTTTCCTAAAGCCCATTTTGCATTCTAGCACCAAATCTTATTTGACCATGGGAGTGTCATCGCTGGCAGCTGCGGACTCTTAACAGTTCTTTTAAATATATATATATATATATATATATATATATATATATATATATATATATATATATTTTTTTTTTTTTTACAGGGATTTTGAGTGAGGCTTTCCCCGAGAAAGGTCCTTCATCGACTTCTCCATAGAAACGACCCTTTTCAACTTAAAATAGCAACTTTTTTCCCACACATCACTCATCCACTTCAACAAAACAACTCCTAGAATTCTTTGATTGGTTTTCTTTAGAGTGACGGAAAATTGACCAAAACAACTTTTAATTTCTCTCTCTATAGATATTATATATTTTTATGGGGATAGTTTCATTCCTTCCACACAAAATTTGATGAAAGTTCAGTCAAATCTGAAAACTTTTAAAGTGTGTAAATTTTTATTCGAAACTATTAATTGTGTATTAATTTTCATCCGGAATTTTGGGAAATTATCATTCGTCCATCTTTAATTTATGAAAATCGATATCATTCGTCCATCCTTAAAGATTGATGCTTTCATTGGCTTCAAGATGGTCAACATGAATTTCTATCCTACATGCCCCAATCCGGAGTTGACAGTTGGCGTCCGACGACACTAGGATATGGGTAAATTGACCTTTTTATTACAAGATGGGATTGGAGGCTTATATGTTAAAGTTGAAGAAGACATTGATGGAGTTGGTAAGAAGGGAGAATGCATGGAGAATGAAAATTCGATTTTACACAAAGTTCTGACCCTATGCGGAATTACAACAATAAGCAGGACAAGTCATATTACTGCTACTATGGATAAATTAACAGGCAACCACAATAAAAATTAAATAAAATTATGCTGCAAAATATTAAAACAATGGCAGGAATCAAAGCAGTAAATATAATCAAACCACAATATTAATCAATAATAGAAATTGCGGAAAAGTAAATCAATCACACAAAATTCAACACAATAATTTTGGTGACGAAGTGGAAAACTCTTCCGAGTAAAAAACCACTCCGGGTATAGGCTACCACCCGAATCCACTATATAGAGAAAAACTTACAGCGATGGTCAAGACCTATGGTGGCAACTCCACCGACTCAAGTACCTCAATACTGCAAGAACTCAAGGAACTCCTCAAGCCCGCGACCCACGGTTTTCTTCAGAACCTCTGAAGTCTCTGAGTAGATTATATCACCAATGACGCCGGAACTCCGACTACCAAACTTCCTCCTAAAGAACTCTAAATGCTTAGAGAATTTGGGTTAAGTTGTGTTGAAGGTTTATCAAAGAATGGATTTCACCATTAACAAAGAAGACATGAGATTCAAAGAGTCTTCAAGGTGAAATCAAAGAGAGTTGAAAGCTTTGAGAGGTTTTGGCTCAAAAGGAATGTGTTTCAACTAATGAGAATGACGGCTAAGGGTTATATTTATAGGTAGGGTGAAAAACTAGGGTTTTGCAGGCCAAAAACGCGTTCAGATCGCAGTCGCGTTCGAACGCTTACTAGAACGCAACACAAACACGCCCTTTCTGTGAAGACTCGTTCGAACGTCAATCGAACGCACAACGAACGGATGCTCTCTGGAATGATCTCGTTCGAACCCACCAAGAACGTGACTCGAACGTTTGCTCTCTGGAATGCTCCCATTCGAACCTAAAAAGAACGTGCCACTAACGCCACACGTTCGAACCCTGCAACGAACGCACCACGAACACATGTCTGATGCACAACAACCAGAAACCAGTCCAATTGCACAAAGATCTTCATGAAAGATTACAACTCAATTGAACTTGTTTTGTCACTGACACATGCCAATAAAAATGGAACTCACAATCTCCCCATTTGACATTCCGTGACAAAACACTACCTAATACAAAGACTACGGTAATAGACCCAAAAAGCAAATAGTCAACTGTTAACCATCAAAACAGTGACTTATTACAAATGGACTCGATCTAACACCTAACAAAGTAGTCTTGAAATAAATGTCACCGCAGCAACATACCTGCTTACCTAAAACATCCACAATCAACAATATATCGTGAAAAGCATTGGGATTATCAAGTATAAAATAAACAGGTAAAAATCTCATGCATGTACAAGTAGAAATCCCTTCCCCCTTAATCTTAACTCCCCTTAAAACGGAGATATCTGAAGGATATTCTACGGCTCTCTCCTATATATTAAGGCTCTCTCCCTTAATATATTACTCTCCCCATTTTTGTCACGAAATGACAAAGGGCAAAAGAAACAGGAAAAATAACAGGAGAACAGGAGACAACACATGCAAGAGCATAAACAGACAGGATTACTCCCCCTCCCTAACAGGCACATACAGTTAGTAAAATAACACACGAGAAGTAAACCAAAACTCAGAAAGGTGCACATGAAAGAACAAATTGGTATGTAATAACATGAAGCACACACATGCACATACTGAGAGAAATAAAAATCCTGTAAAAAACTGACTGAAACAGCATTTCAAGCTGATACAATGATACTCAGTCAGTATTCAGCTGTTTATGACATGAAACAATATGCATCATTTTAAAAGCTGCTAAATACAACACTTATGCATATGACATAAACACCAAAGCATATAAAGCACTTGCGTGAAAAATAAAGTGCATAACGAATCAATGCTTAAGACCTTATTTTATGAGCTGGACACAGCCAAATAAATCCATCTCTAAACAAACCAAGTCCACAAAATATGTGTTCAAACCCAGCACCACTAGGACCTGAAAATAAGCAACATTGGTTGCATGCTATATTATTTACCCCAGAAATATCATGATCTCATATTTAACAACTCTTTCGAGTGAAGGGTTTTTACCCTTATCTTTTGAATTTGGCCATTTTGGCTCTTTTGCACTTGAGTCTTTTTTTTTTTGTTTAATTCTTTTTGGTTTTACAAGGGGATATCAAGGTCATCTAGTCAAAGGTCACACTATTGAGCAAACAAGATATGATAGAAATTAGATTGCTAGTCCAAAAACTCATACATGGGACCAAACCTTGACAAAATAAAAAACGTGTATGTGAGATGCAAACACATGATATACCAAATGTTTTTATCACACACACTCATGTATATAGAGCATCAAGAAAAATAAAAGCATATCATACATGCATAATCATATATCCTACATACCAGGATCACATGCATAAGCTTTTCATGCTCTAACAAGCCGTAAATTTTTTTTTGTCTTTTTCATTTTCTATTTTTTTTGAATTTTTCAGATTTTAACAAATAAAAATAAAGACACAAACAGGCTTGTAAAACATCCAATGGTACGTGGAGTTGTATCCCGAGTGCAGATCATACTACCCGTCCATTCGGAATCGGCTATGAAATTTATGTTCGGGTTTCCATCCTATATACCAAGGGACATATAACAAAAACAAGACACACACACACCCATATGCTGTGAAAATAAAATAAACGTGCAAAAACATAAAACACACGCACACACACATGCAATGGGAAAATTAAAATGCATCCTTTAAGCAGAATTACACCGGAGTGCACTCTCATCATGTCCATCAGGACACACAGAAGAAGATGGGAATTCATCTTGCTTCTTCACCCAACCTTTCTAGGAACCTCATCCACTTGAGAAGTCATAGTCAGCAAATTAAGTTTCTCACTAAGAAATTTTGTCTGTTTCTCACTGCTTAAAATGCATCCTTTAAGCAGAATTACACCGGAGTGCACTCTCATCATGTCCATCAGGACACACAGAAGAAGATGGGAATTCATCTTGCTTCTTCACCCAAACCTTTCTAGGAACCTCATCCACTTGAGAAGTCATAGTCAGCAAATTAAGTTTCTCACTAAGAAATTTTGTCTGTTTAGTTAGTGCAGAAACTTGAGAAGCTAGATTTGAAGAGTCAAATCTAGGTGACATCTTCTTAGGCCTCTTCTTTTGCTTGTGAAGCATGAATCACTTAGGCCTAATGTGTCCCGCCTTGCCACAATGATGGCACACAGGCACAAACCTCGGATGAGAGCGAGATTTACCCACAACACCTCTAGATTAAGGTTGGGAAACATGACGAGGAACAACAGGAGGAATCACATGACTACATTCAACATGCTTTTTGTCTAAGTCACGTTTAGGAGGTTTAGGCACGACTCTAGAAGTTGACGCCTTATCACAGTTAGGCTCAAACCTAATACCTAACATACGGTCCACTTTATTATTCCCACTAGAAAATACAGACAACTGAGTTCTAGCATCTTCAAGTTCGGTTTCTAATATTTGGACTCTATCTATTAGGTCTTTAT
This sequence comes from Zanthoxylum bungeanum, assembly GCA_019454045.1. Taxonomy (NCBI): domain Eukaryota; kingdom Viridiplantae; phylum Streptophyta; class Magnoliopsida; order Sapindales; family Rutaceae; genus Zanthoxylum; species Zanthoxylum bungeanum. The sequence goes on along the minus strand of SKCR01038773.1, from coordinate 40,804 downwards.
TCCTCTCCTCCAGGTCATCTACCATCAAAAGACTTTGCTCAAATTTAGCTTGATCTTCATTCTTTTCAAGCTCTACAGCTTTCAGCCTCTTATTGACCTCTATATTAGGCTTCTTAATAGCTAAACTTTCTTTAAAAAGTTTAGCATAAGCTACTTGAAGACTATCCTCATCAACTGACTTACTGTGAGAGGATTCTGAACCAGAATCTCTAACATACTCGTTCCTCTCACCGGTCACACTAGCAGGAAAGGCCATATAATTGTCTTTAGGAGAATCATCACCTTCAGAATCACTAATGGATGTTGCCATGACTATCTTGCCTTTAGCCCTAAGATATGTGGGACACTCGGATCTAATGTGCCCATATCATTCACATTCATGGCACTGGACACCACATGGTCTACTACCCATGTCCTCTCTAGACTCACTCCTGCTATGCCTACTCTCTCTAGGCATATCCTTCATATTCCTATTACTGTTATGGCCATTCTTCTTAAGTTTAAAGAATTTCCTAAACTTATTTGCAAACAAGGCCAAATCACTATCTGTGATGGTATCATCTTCAAGGAATGAGGGACAATTTAAAGGTTGACTTCTTTCCATAGCTAATGGGTCAAGGATCGAGTTCAGGCTCTGATACCAATTGAAAATTCGATTTTACACAAAGTTCTGACCCTATGCGGAATTACAACAATAAGTAGGACAAGTCTTATTACTGCTACTATGGATAAATTAACAGGCAACCACAATAAAAATTAAATAAAATTATGCTGCAAAATATTAAAACAATGGCAGGAATTAAAGCAGTAAATATAATCAAACCACAATATTAATCAATAATAGAAATTGCGGAAAAGTAAATCAATCACACAAAATTCAACATAATAATTTTGGTGACGAAGTGGAAAACTCTTCCGAGTAAAAAACCACTCCGGGAATAGGCTACCACCCGAATCCACTATATAAAGAAAAACTTACAGCGATGGTCAAGACCTATGGTGGCAACTCCATCGACTCAAGTACCTCAATACTGCAAGAACTCAAGGAACTCCTCAAGCCCACGACCCACGGTTTTCTTCAGAACCTCTGAAGTCTCTGAGTAGATTATATCACCAATGACGCCGGAACTCCGACTACCAAACTTCCTCCTAAAGAACTCTAAAGGCTTAGGGAATTTGGGTTAAGTTGTGTTGAAGGTTTATCAAAGAATGGATTTCACCATTAACAAAGAAGACATGAGATTCAAAGAGTCTTCAAGGTGAAATCAAAGAGAGTTGAAAGCTTTGAGAGGTTTTAGCTCAAAAGGAATGTGTTTCAACTAATGAGAATGACGGCTAAGGGTTATATTTATAGGTAGGGTGAAAAGCTAGGGTTTTGCAGGCCAAAAACGCGTTCAGATCGCAGTCGCGTTCGAACGCTTACTAGAACGCAACACAAACGCGCCCTTTCTGTGAAGACTCGTTCAAACGCCAATCGAACGCACAACGAACAGATGCTCTCTGGAATGATCTCGTTCGAACCCACCAAGAACGTGACTCGAACGTTTGCTCTCTGGAATGCTCATGTTCGAACCCAAAAAGAACGTGCCACTAACGCCACACGTTCGAACCTGCAACGAACGCACCACGAACGCATGTCTGATGCACAGCAGCCAGAAACCAGTCCAATTGCACAAAGATCTTCATGAAAGATTACAACTCAATTGAACTTGTTTTGTCACAGACACATGTCAATAAAAATGGAACTCACAGAGAATGTTGGCGATACGTTACATGTTTTATTATATCCAAAAACTTTTTTAGAAATTACGCTCAAATCACATTTTCAATTTCATTATATTGCAACTCGCTTCCTTTAATTTCTATTTAGAAACATCAAGTTTTCAAAGCTTTTTGATGCTGATTATCCTAAAATTTTCATTTTCATCATTGAATTTATAATATATTATGTACCCTCTCCTAAAATTTAGGACCAGAGATGTAATGGAAGGAATTAAAAACAAGTACTGAGCTGGATCAAGGAGATAAGTAGAACCCATTTAAAACATACATTAGATAAATATTGATAGTTAATTTAATGATAAATATAAATTTAACTCAATACTGAATCTTGATCCGTAATTGAAGACCATAGATTTTTCAATAGAGAGTGAAGGGCATTGTAACAAGTAGTGTTGCTTTATAGATATACCCATTAATTAGATATAACCAAGAACCTTTTTTGCATGGTTAGTTTAATTAGATACTGAGCAATGGAAATTACCAAAGTGCTGTGACCGGCGTAATCAAACACGTATAACGCAAGCGCACGTATCGTTCAAGTAGTATAAAAAGTATCGATCCCACGAGGACTTAAAACCTTTTTGTTATTAATTTATGGGGCCAACTGATTACCAGTATCTAACAGGTTGTTTGATTGATTGATTTGAAATGACGATGATTCTAAATTTAAAACAAGTAAATAAAATTGCTTAAAAGTAGGTTGAGAAAAATCCAAATTTATAAAAACTATCCAGGGTTGTGATTAATTCCAATACTATTTAGAAGATGAAGTGGTTATCTTAAAGTTGGGTAATATATTGATTTATTAACCTGGAACACTAATTTATGTAAAAGCCTCTTCCGATGGTCAATTTCAAATACCTAGTATAATCCAATTGAACCATATGTCTATGTCAACCAAATTACCTAGATTCATTAAGATTAAGTTCCAATTATGGCTACCCCCGCCCGACAGGTATATTCCTATCCTGTAAGGAAATCTATTAAAAGGGTTATCTATCCTCAAGGAAGATCGTGGGTTATTGAGTCTAAGGTCTTAAACTTAAAATCCCTATGTCTAGTTCATTTTAAGTTTACCTAATCAATTTTATTAATGGCCAGTTAATAAAAAGCATTAAGATTAAGACTCAATAAATAAATCTTTAAATTACCCAACCTATAATCTAACCCCTTATAAACCGGTTATATTGAAATTCATCACAACCCTAGATACTAACTTAGTTACAATACATAGCTATGGCTAATGAAAACTTAAAAGACATAAAATAAAAATGCTAAAAAGTAACTGCGAGAAAGTAAAAGCGGGAAAGTAAATGAAAATAAACTGCTAAGATAAAAGGAATTACTTTTACTAATTACTAACTTAGATATCTCCCTTAGTATAACATAATCACTTGTGAGATTAAAACCAACCGACCATATAGGCGGTACCCTGATTAAGTCAAGTTAAGTCCGACCAGCCATAAAGGCGGTAAAATTTGTCCATGAACCTGCCATGTAGGCGATAAAGAAATAACCAGCCATAAAGGCGGAACCAAAATTAAATTACCAACCGACCAATCTGGCGGTATCATTGCTTAGTCAGGTTTAACAGTTTAAATTAAATAGCCCACCGACCAATATAGCGGTATTCCTTTTTAAGTCAAATTTTAGAATAGTGAATATGTTGTGTCTAAGGGAGATTAATCTAAGATAGTAACAGTAAAAGAATTACCTTTCACCTCGGCAGAGGGAAGTTACCTCCTCATGGTTGAAAAATAAAAACTGAAAAAGTAAAGAAAGGAAAATGTTATGCGTAAAGTAAATTACGGAAAGTAAAACTGAAAAGTAAAGAAAAGAAAGTGCGAGAGTGAAAATTAATTACTGAAAACTAAAAATAAACAAACTAGATACAATCTTTTTATTTTTTCATTAAGGATTTCAAAGAAGAAAGTATATATTTTACAAATGAAATGGCTTGGTATTTATAGGCAAAATTTTGCCACCATCAAATCATCAATCAATTTCTCCACCAAATCCATTATTAATTTCTCCACTAATTACTCCACCAAATCCATAATTGCTCCACTAATTGCTTATCTTGTTTGGTGGTGATTTGATAATTTTTATTAATTATTTATTAATTAATATTTTGCTTTGAAAATGATTGATAATGACTTTTAATAATTACACTCCACACACTTCTGGATGGTTCATCAATTTCGGTCTTGAAATCATCAGAATTTGAAAATATTTTCTCTTTCAAAGTTGTAGATCTTTGAATCTTCTTTAATCTGGAACTTGAATCAGCTCAATGCGATATCTTAGTAAAAAGTTATGCCCAAAATACGACAGATGCGCAAAACTGGAATTTCCAAAACTGCACTTCGTCAAAAACGCCCTTTCAAATTTCCAATCTCCAAAATTAATATATCAAGTCCAATAATTGCCCTTATTTGATCCACATTTCGTCCTAAATGATTTCATTGAGTCCCGATATTATTTTATCTGCAAAATAAAATAAAACATATCAAAACGTTCATCAAACCCGAGAAACTAAACAAAATATTAAGTTAAAGGGGCGGTAACTATTGATATATTTTCCGCTCATCACACCCCCAAACCTAACATTTTGCTAGTCCTCGAGCAAAACAACAAAATAAAATTAAAATTAAACTAAGCCACTTTCGTAGGGATCACGGTTGCATTTAGCGTATGCAACAAGCCTTTAAACCCCTAGGTGTCCCTAGTGGACGAGTTGTAGTCTCGTGAGGGTTTACAGCAACGATACCCACAAACGTTTTACAAAAGTAAAAATATAGTAAAACTAATGCACACAAAAGCAAAAAGACAAGCGAAAAGAGAATAAAGAAGTTAGTAACTAATCAGGTGAAACTTCTATTCCAAGTTACTAATTGTTTTGTTTCTTTCTAAATTACTAAATAAGTAAATTCTCCAATTATATTTACCATTCTCCATATACACAGCCAATAAAATATTAAACAACTCATTTTTGCCCACAACAGTCATAAGTACAGTTGATAAGAGAGTAATATTTTTGTCCTAAAGTTCTATCAGATTTCACACTTTTTGTAGCAATGTAATAATTTTTTTGATTTTTCTGATTTTTTTCTTTGATTTTTTCTCTATTTTTTATTTATATACAATACCTTCCGTCTATGTAGCGAGCTTTGGATCGGTGGCTCCCAAACCAGTTGGCTTTAGGGCACCAGGTGTTAAGACACCCATACGGACTTAATTACCCAGACTTCAGATATATATATTTTTGCAGCATCTTTGATCCATGTAGCGAGCTTTGGGCCAGTGACTCCCAAACCAGTTGGTTTTAGGGCACTGGGTGTTAAGACACCCTTACAGACTTAATAACTCGGATCTCAGACGTTTTTTTTTTTTTTTTTTTTTTTTTTTACTCCATCACTTTTTTGAGATGCTTTGAAGGGGTTATTTAGGGGTGAATCCGGTAACGCAGCGGAAGCGGTGAAAATCCGATTTTCAGATTTCAAAATTTTTTCTCGGATTTATTAAATAAACATATTTATTTAATATTCCAATATTCAAATTATGAAATAAAATTTCAAATGAATCAAATTCAAGTGAAATTACCAAATTACCCTTATATGGTATTTTGTCCATTTTAGTCCGAAATTGATCCAATCAATTTTGAATGATTCTAAATCATTTCTAAGATGAACTTATCATGTTCAAAACATCAAAACACCATAAGCCACAAAAATCCCAAAAATCCCTCACAATGCCGTGAGCCACATTTGGTGGCATTATTGACCATTTGGTCATTTCATGCTTCAAAACTCATCTTAATGAAATCCAATCAACATGAAACTTTGCATGCATCTTATACACACCCAAATGCTCAACATATCTCAAAAGCCCCAAATTTAGAATTGGTTATAAACCCTAATTTTTCAATTTCCACAAATTGGACAAATTAGGCCATTTACATTAAATCAAATATTTCAATCATCAATCTTTCAACTAATTCAAGTCTCAACACAATGAAACAACTCAAGATCAAATCTAGGTCATTTAAGAGTGGGTCAACAACTCTAGAATAGCAACATGGTTTCATAAACCTTAAAATAATACATATAACTACACTAGTTACATTCTTTGTTCATTATACATGCTCAACACTTTCAAACAAATTTCCATCATCAAAAACACAAGAAATAAAGAAAAGAATAACTTAAGAAACTCACAAGATGTAGCCTAGATCCTAAGGAACAAATTCCTTTCTAATAGTAAGTTTAAGAAACTTACAAAATCCAAGCTTTTTCTTTAAGTTTATCTTTTCTCCTTCACTTTCTTTCTTTGTCTTTCTTCAATGGAGTTTTGTTTTTGGTAAAGTGTATATTAGGTTAAGTGAAATGAAAAATGAAAAACAATTTATATGTGTAACAATTACACCTTGGCCGAAATTAATAGCCAAAATCAAGAAATTGTAATTTCAATTTCATTTCAATTATCATTATATCAACTTGCATAAATATCTTCTAACACCTTTATTAGATATTTATTTAAGTCAAATATGGCAACTAAAGTCATTTACTTAATATATCCTAAAGTAAAATATTTATATTTTAATTAATTTAATCATTTAACAATTAAATAATTAATTAATTAATCAAATACAAATATATTAAATATATGTATAATATTTACATTAAATATTAAAAACATATATTCATTTAGGAAATAAGTCAAATATCTCATTTTGACTATTAATTAATGTGTATTTAAATTAATCAAGTATTAAATGTAAATACACAATAATTACGTAAATGACTATCCAGTCCCTTTTGCACGTATCTTGCGTTTAACCTTTAAACGACTTTATAAATAATCAATATTATTTATTTATGTTGCTCTAGTGCTCTACGAGTATGTTTCATTATTGAGACTCTCTAGGTTCAGGTATATCCGTCACGAAATCAAATTTCATGTCTATAATCTATCCACCCGTAGATTATGACGATCACGGATAATCTCGCTAAACCATACAGGTCGAGGTCATGGCAAATGTATAATTCCTCCGTCACAGGTATCCGGATAAATCCCAGAGATATAGATGTAAACGTCAAATCTCTATCGGGACTATCCAGTCGACTATTCTATTAGCAATCTCAAAAAGAATGTTTAGAACTAGCTTCTAAACTTACCACGGGCCCATGGTTTTATCTGATTGCTAATCATATGAACTACCTATGCTCTGGTACACAGAACTGACGGATCCTATCTTGACACACATAGGACACCCTGAGGATCTATCTACACCCAACGAACAGGCGGAGGTCTGATCTAAATAGATCGGTGACGTGACTGCCATCTAAGTGTAGAAGATGTCTCATGTGCCCACAATGGCATCTCAAGTCTAAGAATCACAAGTGCTACTCAACCCGAGAAGATTCTTATTGATGCTGGTGTACCATCCATTAAGAATCTTCGGTGAGTCGTTCAGTGTTTATCCACTATAAACACCTACACGTCTATACTAGTCTCCAAGACTTATGGTTCATTGAGAAACCATTGGAATCATATATTCCAGTATACGACATGTACCGGTCTCAACGGGTTTACTATACTGACCAAGTAGTGTAAACCTTGACCAGGAACTGTCTGAGAATGACAACGTCATGATACGACTCAATGTCCGTTGCGACGCTTTTGCAACTGTACCATGACTAATCATTCTAAGGTCATTACGTCTTTACCATATAAAAGAATAGATTATATTATAGAAACTGCATATATTATTACTAATAATAATGTTTTACAGAAGTATTTAACAAAATACAACCGGGAATTGGCGCTCTGAGCACCAACCCCTACAAAATCTCCCACTTGCTCTAGTGCCAATATCGATTGTATCTAATACCCATCGACTCCACGTGTTTATCAAACAACTTTGGAGGTATGGCCTTCGTCAGCGGGTCTGCTACGTTGTCTTCACTCGGCACCTTGCACACGACAATGTCCCATCGCGACACAATCTCTCGAATGATGTGGTACTTGCGTTCACATGCTTCGACTTCTGATGCGCCCTCGGTTCCTTTGCTTGCGCAATGGCTCCAGTATTATCACAGTATAACAGAATCGCATTCTCGATACTTGGGACAACTCCCAATTCTGTGATAAAGTTCTTTATCCACACAGCCTCTTTTGCGGCTTCAGAAGCTGCAATATATTCCGCCTCAGTGGTGGAATCAGCTGTAGATCCCTGTTTGGAACTCTTCCAACATACTGCACCTCCGTTAAGGGTAAAGACAAATCCAGATGTAGACTTTCTATCATCCGGATCCGATTGAAAATCGGAGTCTGTATACCTGTTAACCTGCAGTTCATTTCCTCCATATATTATCAACTTATCCTTAGTACCTTTAAGATACTTTAGGATATGTTTAATGGCCATCCAATGGTCATTACCTGGATTGGACTGATATCTACTAGTTACGCTAACAGCGAAACTAATATCAGGCCTCGTACATAACATGGCATACATTATGCTACCCAAACACGAAACATAAGGTTGGTTAGACATTCTAACCTTCTCATCTTCTGTTTGTGGACACATCTTCTTAGAAAGATGAATCCCATGTCTGAACGGTATGTTTGCTGTCTTACAGTTACCAAAACTATATCGTTCCAAGATCTTATCTATGTACGTTGATTGGGATAACCCAATCAGCCTCCTTTGTCTATCTCGAAAGAGTTTTATCCCTAAAACATAGGAAGCTTCTCCCAGGTCCTTCATGGAGAAATTCTTACAGAGATATGCTTTAACGCTTTGTAACATACCTAAATCATTCCAATGATTAGGATGTCATCAACATACAGGACTAAAATACGACCATGCTCCCACTGGCCTTCTGATACACACAGGATTCTTCCGAATTCTTAAGAAAACCAGACGATCTGATAATCTCGTCGAATCGAAGATTCCAACTTCGTGAAGCTTGTTTAAGTCCATAAATGGACTTCTTAAGCTTACATACCATGCCCGAGTTCTCGCTAGATGTAAAACCTTCGGCTGTTCCATATAGATTTCTTCATCAAGAAATCCATTTAGAAAAGCCGTTTTGACATCCATTTGCCAAATCTCGTAATCATGATACGCAACTATAGAAAGCAAAATCCGAATAGACTTTAGCATTGCAACTGGTGAAAAAGTTTCATCGTAGTCGACGCCAGGTCGCTGCGTGTAACCTTTTGCTACCAGTCGGGCCTTGTAAGTTTCAACCTTACCATCAGACCCTCGCTTCCTTTTGTAAACCCATTTACAACCGATAGGAACAATTCCTTCGGGAAGCGGAACCAAGTCCCATTCTTGATTCTCATGCATTGAGTCCAATTCGGATTTCATGGCACTTTGCCATTTCACGGAGTCGATGTCCAACATCAATTCTCTATAGGTAAAAGGATCATTCTCTTCAACTAAGAGAACATCCAGACTCTTTTCTTGTATCAAATACAAGCGTTCAGGAGGTCTAGATACCCTTTGTGACCTACGGTGTGTGTGTGTTGAAGGTCCTTCATCTTCTTGAACTTCAGGTTCCTCTGTTGGTTCGTTGTTTTCAGGTTGGACTTCATCAAGCTCAACCTGACTATGATCACCACCTTCTGACAAAAATTCTACTTCTAGAAATTTTGCGAAGCGAGCTACGAACACATTTCGATGCTCGGTATCATAGAACAGATATCCCCTCGTATTCGAGGGATATCCAACAAACCTAAACTTTTGCCCTCGAGGCGAAAGCTTACTTTGCTGAGTTACCCTGACATAGGCAGGACAACCCCAAACCTTAATATAATTAAGATTTGGTCTCCTACCGAACCATATCTCATACGGTGTCGTAGGAACAGCCTTTGAAGGAATCTTATTCAAAAGATGTGCGGCTGTTAAGAGACAGTAACCCCATAAGTAATAGGGCAATCTGTGAAACTCAACATCGATCGGACCATATCCAATAAAGTCCGATTTCTCCTTTCAGATACACCATTGTGCTGTGGTGTACCTGGAGGAGTATATTGAGCGAGAATCCCATTCTCTTTCATATAATCCATGAACTCACCACTCATATATTCGCCGCCTCGATCTGATCGAAGGCTTTAATAAAATATTTACCAGTCTATTTTTCTACTTCATTTCGGAACTCTTTGAACTTTTCAAAGGTTTCCGATTTATGTCGCATCAAATAGACATAACCGTACCGTGACAGATCATCGGTAAAGGTAACGAAGTATGAATAACCACTGTGAGCAGTTTGACTTAGTGGACCACATACATCAGAATGTACGAGTTCCAGTAAGTTAATGGCACGGTGTCCAACACCAGAAAATGGGGCCTTGGTCATTTTACCCTGAATACAGGATTCACAAGTTGGATAGGATTCAATGGTAAGATCTGGTATCAAACCATTCCTAACCAACTGGGTAAGGCGCTTAACGCCAATGTGACCAAGTCTCATATGCCAAAGTTCAGTATTATTAATTACAGGTAAACTACGTTTATTAACTCCAGTATTTAATATATCTTTTGAAGTTTGCAATGTAATATGACCATGCTGGTTTGGACAACAAAGGATCTGAATATTATTTCTATCATATAAATACAAAGAACTATTCTTAATATTCATACAAAATCCTTCTGTATCAAGTACAAAAAGTGATATAATATTAGCGACACATCCCGGTACAAAATGACAGTCATGTAACAAAAGTGTCCCATTCGGCAATGAGATCTCGCATACTCCCACTGCAACTGCATCCAAAGAGTCTCCACTCCCGAACCGCAACTGCATCTCCCCTGGCTTCCGCCTCCTACTTTCCTTCAACACCTGCAACGAATTGCAAATGTGAATGGGACAAGCAGAATCTAAAATCCAGCTGGATGTAACGGCTTCACAAGCCAAAGATAAATCAATAAATGGAAAAATAAAAGTACCTAATGTAGATGCTCTGTCTCTCCTCAGCTGGGCAATGTAATCTGGACAGTTCCTCTTCCAGTGCCCGACCTTGCCACAGTGGTGGCATTTGTCTTCAGCAGCCCTTTTGGGCTTGGCTATCTTCGCCTGCTGTGGAGGACCGAAGGCCTTCTTCTTCTTCCCTTTCTTCTTCTTTCCCTTGGACATTCCTTGGGAAGAAACAGACAGAGAAGTAGATCTAGGTAGGCGAGTCGGTACTCCCTTCTTCAGATCCTCTTCTGCCGTGAGCAACATCCTATGTAGCTCCTGGTAGGTGCAGACTGTCCCGTGCATGTTGAAGTACATCACAAACTGGCGGAATGAAGCTGGCAGAGAACCAAGAATGACACTCCTACCGAGAATGTCATTGAGGATGAGATTATGTTGCCTCAATTGATCGATCAAATCGATCATTTGAAGAACATGTGGGCTAACACTTTGCCCCTCATCCAGACGCGCATGGAACAATTCCATGGCGACCTTATGAACAATAACCTGTTCCTGGTTCTCGAACGATTGTCTTAATCACGTTATCATACTATAGGAATCTGATGTTCCATAGTATTGTTGCTTGAGTTTCGGAGAGAGCGAACTAAGGATGTATGATTTAACCCTTAAATCATCATTCTTCCAAGCTTCAAAAACTTGGCATTCCTCCTCTGAAGCATCCTCACCCACTGCAAGGGGTAAAGGACCCTCAAGAACATAACCCAACTTTTCGGAATCGAGGACAATCCTCAAATCCAATTCCCAGTCTGTAAAGTTTTCAGTGCCTTTCAGTTTGTTCGCATCTAACATACGCGCAAACTGGTTTGTGGATTGACCCGCATCGCAAATCTATCATATAGATCACGAAAAACGGTTAGCAGAAATTAAGCAGTTTCATATAATATCAAAAGCATAAACTAGATCATGGATTTTTAATCTAATATGCCCCTCCCACTAAATCATGCAATACTGTAATCCCAAAACATAATACAAATATTTAATAATTAAATTAAATATAAATAGTGAAAGGTGGATCCCGTGAATATATTTCAGCTCACAGTAGAGGCACGGTCTCGCCTACGTATATTCATCAGGTAGACAACTCATTTGTCAATCACTCAAAAGTGACTCCTAAGTATCCGGTCCTGGCCGTTTCTCGTTGTCGCTGCGAAGGCAGGCCCACAAGGAGACGTACCAAGGTAATACTCGTCAATGATAAACTCAAGTTACTTACGTAATCCTGACAGCTAGGGCACGTTCAGAATTCCGCTTTTACTTGAATTTATCTAGTATCAGATATACATCCGGTGTAAGAGCCAAATTTGGTCTAAGGGTAAAAATGTCTTTCACCTTAAGCCCATCAGCATGTTAGGCCCGAAACCAAAGCCCAAAGAATTATGTATTTGATTATAATTAAAATCATAAAGCATGACCACTAAACCTAAAGCACTAATCCCCACCACTCCACTTAAACTAACTCTAGCACTAATCCTCACCACTCCACTTAACCTAACTCTAGCACTATTCCTCACTTACTCCAAAACCATTATCAAATACACCAAACCTCAGATCATGTTTTATCTATAAATATGAAAAGAATACAGGAAGAAAGCATTCAAGTCACATTTCTCTCACCCTAATACTTCATGCTCTCAATCCTCAATCCCCTCATATATTACACGGCTCTCACGGCCAAACAAAGGAAGTAGAGGTAATATTCAACCTTGCTTTCCCATTTTACAAACTTATTTCCTGCCACTGACTTGGGCGTCGGAGTGTACCCGGTATCCACCACACCGGTGGTAGCCTACTCTCGTCCACTCTACTTTGTTTTTTGCAGGATTGCTAGTGCCCAACTTACAAATTCTGATTGGGGACCCTTGGCGAATTCCGGAGTCCACATCCGGTATAAATAAATCTTTATCGGCTACACCCTCACAGCAGAGGCACGGTCTCGGATGTAGTCACAAAGAAGTATTCATAAACCGTATTGACAAGACGGACCATATAACATGCATCAAATACATAATTACATTTAAACCTTATTATTAGGGATTTTCCGCTAAGTGTCATACACCCTAAATCTAACCAGTTTAGATCCTAATAAGCATGCACAAAGTCAAGAAAACATGATTAAACATTGATTCAATGAAGGCTAATCATATTAGGTGGCCTAGAATCAGACTCGCTCTGATACCATTTTGAAGGGGTTATTTAGGGGTGAATCCGGTAACGCAGCGGAAGCGGTGAAATCCGATTTTCAGATTTCAAAACTTTTTCTCGGATTTATTAAATAAACATATTTATTTAATATTCCAATATTCAAATTATGAAATAAAATTTCAAATGAATCAAATTCAAGTGAAATTACCAAATTACCCTTATATGGTATTTTGTCCATTTTAGTCCGAAATTGATCCAACCAATTTTGAATGATTCTAAATCATTTCTAAGATGAACTTATCATGTTCAAAACATCAAAACACCATAAGCCACAAAATCCCAAAAATCCCTCGCAATGCCGTGAGCCACATTTGGTGGCATTATTGACCATTTGGTCATTTCATGCTTCAAAACTCATCTTAATGAAATCCAATCAACATGAAACTTTGCATGCATCTTATACACACCCAAATGCTCAACATATCGCAAAAGCCCCAAATTTGGAATTGGTTATAAACCCTAATTTTTCAATTTCCACAAATTGGACAAATTAGGCCATTTACATTAAATCAAATATTTCAATCATCAATCTTTCAACTAATTCAAGTCTCAACACAATGAAACAACTCAAGATCAAATCTAGGTCATTTAAGAGTGGGTCAACAACTCTAGAATAGCAACATGGTTTCATAAACCTTAAAAGAATACATATAACTACACTAGTTACATTCTTTGTTCATAATACATGCTCAACACTTTCAAACAAATTTCCATCATAAAAACACAAGAAATAAAGAAAAGAATAACTTAAGAAACTCACAAGATGTAGCCTAGATCCTAAGGAGCAAATTCCTTTCTAATAGTAAGTTTAAGAAACTTACAAAATCCAAGCTTTTTCTTTAAGTTTATCTTTTCTCCTTCACTTTCTTTCTTTGTCTTTCTTCAATGGAGTTTTGTTTTTGGTAAAGTGTATATTAGGTTAAGTGAAATGAAAAATGAAAAACAATTTATATGTGTAACAATTACACCTTGGCCGAAATTAATAGCCAAAATCAAGAAATTGTAATTTCAATTTCATTTCAATTATCATTATATCAACTTGCATAAATATCTTCTAACACCTTTATTAGATATTTATTTAAGTCAAATATGGCAACTAAAGTCATTTACTTAATATATCCTAAAGTAAAATATTTATATTTTAATTAATTTAATCATTTAACAATTAAATAATTAATTAATTAATCAAATACAAATATATTAAATATATGTATAATATTTACATTAAATATTAAAAACATATATTCATTTAGGAAATAAGTCAAATATCTCATTTTGACTATTAATTAATGTGTATTTAAATTAATCAGTATTAAATGTAAATACACAATAATTACGTTAATGACTATCCAGTCCCTTTTGCACGTATCTTGCGTTTAACCTTTAAACGACTTTATAAATAATCAATATTATTTATTTATGTTGCTCTAGTGCTCTACGAGTATGTTTCATTATTGAGACTCTCTAGGTTCAGGTATATCCGTCACGAAATCAAATTTCATGTCCATAATCTATCCACCCGTAGATTATGACGATCACGGATAATCTCGCTAAACCATACAGGTCGAGGTCATGGCAAATGTATAATTCCTCCGTCACAGGTATCCGGATAAATCCCAGAGATATAGATGTAAACGTCAAATCTCTATCGGGACTATCCAGTCGACTATTCTATTAGCAATCTCAAAAAGAATGTTTAGAACTAGCTTCTAAACTTACCACGGGCCCATGGTTTTATCTGATTGCTAATCATATGGACTACCTATGCTCTGGTACACAGAACTGACGGATCCTATCTTGACACACATAGGACACCCTGAGGATCTATCTACACCCAACGAACAGGCGGAGGTCTGATCTAAATAGATCGGTGACGTGACTGCCATCTAAGTGTAGAAGATGTCTCATGTGCCCACAATGGCATCTCAAGTCTAAGAATCACAAGTGCTACTCAACCCGAGAAGATTCTTATTGACGCTGGTGTACCATCCATTAAGAATCTTCGGTGAGTCGTTCAGTGTTTATCCACTATAAACACCTACACGTCTATACTAGTCTCCAAGACTTATGGTTCATTGAGAAACCATTGGAATCATATATTCCAGTATACGACATGTACCGGTCTCAACGGGTTTACTATACTGACCAAGTAGTGTAAACCTTGACCAGGAACTGTCTGAGAATGACAACGTCATGATACGACTCAATGTCCGTTGCGACGCTTTTGCAACTGTACCATGACTAATCATTCTAAGGTCATTACGTATTTACCATATAAAAGAATAGATATATTATAGAAACTGCATATATTATTACTAATAATAATATTTTACAGAAGTATTTAACAAAATACAACCGGGAATTGGCGCTCTGAGCACCAACCCCTACAGCTTCCTCCAATTAAACTATAACACTGAATATTACAAAATTTTCAATTTTAGCTCATGACCGTGTGTTACCATGTATGTTGATAATACCTGCCAACAGAGCATATGAAGATCCATTTTAGTCAGATTTATGGAGAATTCACAAATTAAATAATTCAAAAGGAAATAAACAAAAATTAACTTGTTTCGAAATAGGTTTGAGATACGTCTCAGGAGTGGAAATTCCTTACTCGGCTATCTCTTACCAATTCACCTTTTTAGTCAAAATAAAAACACAAAAATGCAAAATATTTTTGTAATTTTTGAAAATTTTTCAATTTTTTTGTATTTTTCGAAAAATTTTGAACTAAAAATAAAAACAACATACAACTAAAAACAAGATATTAATCAGCTAATTCCCTCCCCCAAACCTAAATGAGACATTGTCCCCAATGTCTTAAATAGTAGAAGAAGAGTTTAGACGATAATACCTGGTTAACTGAAATTCTACAGGAATTTAAAGGTTAAGATCCAGATTAACCCGACGTCTCTTACCACGATCGTCCCCAGACCAATTTATCTTTGAAATGATAGGGTCAATTTGTGGTTCATATGCTATGAGTTGGTCAATTAGATCCGGCAGGGTCTGGCAGTAAATAGAAGTTCTTTTAAGGTTTTGATATGAACCCATTCCTCCGTGCATCATCAAGAAACACACAAAGAAAATCATAAAATCCATCAACATTGTACAACCCAATTGGTTTCTGGTGTATGTTCAGGTTCGCCCAAGATAGTACAATAAAAATTTCTTCCAATGTACCCAAGCCACCTGGCAAAGCAATAAAAGCATCAGCACGGTTAATCATTTCTACCAGTCGTTCAGACATACCTGGCACGATCAGTTCCTCTCCGTTTGATGTTTCAATAAGATTTGCCTCTGCCAAGGGTTTTGGGATGATTCCCAAAACATGACTGCCTCCTTCCTGTACAGCCTTTGAAACGATCCCCATTAATCCAAGATTGCCTCCGCCATATATTAAGTGCATATTTCTTGCAGCTAAGACTCGACCCAATTCCTGTGCTGCTTCTATGTATTGTGGTTTAGTACCAACACTACTACCGCAAAACACACAAATGTTTTCAACTCGTCTTCTTGAAGTGGCTTCCATTTTTATGTTTTTCTTTCTTAACTCTGGATGACTTCAAAGGTGCAATGATGAGTTGAATTTATAATACCTGAAAGGGGTGAGTAAAAATAGCACAAGTATCTTCCAAAGGACGATTAGTAGAACAATAGTAAAATAGATCGTGATAGTCAAAAAGGTCTGGATCCTGTCGGAGAAAAAAAAAAAACAACAAAACAAATCACAATATTAGAAAAAGACAAAGAGATATAATATGTACAAGAAAAGTAACGGCTTGATTGACATCTATGCGTCAGGGACAAGTTTCCCATCCAATTTTCTTATAAATTGGCAAACAGGATCTTTTTGAGTCAGATTCCCAAGACTTAACTGTTGTCTTTCTTTTAGAAATTGTGTATGTAATTTGCGAATGGCTATATGAACATATCCACTGGGATGCATCTCAAGAGTCGAAGATAGATCATCTAAAGACTCCTTACTCAAGCCATCCCTAATGAATTTAATTTTGTCTTCGCGATTATCAGACACCATTCCTAAAGAACGACAACGAGTATTACAATTCCAACGTGCACATTTGAAACAAACCCCATTTTTTTTGCTCTACGTTTCTTTGAATATGTGCTTCTTCCAAATCCAGGCAATAAGAAGTACAAGAATCAGAATATTCACCTGCTAATCGAACTCGTGCTTCGATTACCCAACAAATGTCATTAGGAATACCATGGATCGTCAGTAGTCTCATCCTTTCCAAGCGAGCTTTGTAAACTTTCATCAGAGAATTTTGAGGGAGAGAAGGAAATTGCTTGTGAAGATTTGTGAGAGCTTCTTCCATCTTGTAATGACTAAATCTGCAAAAACTAAACACACAAAATTAAATCACACCAAATCACAATATATACAAAGATTGCATGGGTTGCCTCCCTGCGAGCGCTAAGTTTAAAGTCGTCAGCTAGACGTGACTTTTCGAACGTTTAGGCTGGATCTGAAAGTGTGACACTTTCTTTTTGTCGCTCCAACGGTTCTCCCCAATAATGCTTAACCCGCTGACTGTTAACTTTGAATGTGTTGTTGGTATTGGGATCCAGTAACTCAACAGCTCCATGTGGTAAAACCTGAGTGATCACAAATGGACCTGACCACCTTGATTTCAACTTTCCAGGGAAAAGTTTCAACCTCGAGTTGTACAACAACACCTGTTGCTTTGGTTCCAACTGTCTGTGCACTATTTTTCGGTCATGCCATCTCTTGGTCTTTTCTTTGTACAGTCTGGCATTCTCATAAGCCTGTAGGCGAAATTCCTCCAATTCATTGAGTTGGTGAAGTCTTTTCTCTCATGCAGCTTGTGGATCAAAATTCAACTTCTTCAGTGCCCAATACGCCTTGTGTTCAAGCTCAACTGGCAGATGGCATGCTTTCCCAAACACCAATCGATATGGTGACATACCAATGGGTGTCTTGTAAGCTGTACGGTAGGCCCATAATGCATCATCCAATTTTGCAGACCAGTCCCTCCTTGTTGATCCAACGGTTCTTTCCAAGATTCTTTTGATTTCTCTGTTTGAAACTTCAACCTGTCCATTTGACTGTGGATGGTAGGCTGTGGCAACCTTGTGAGTAACTCCGTATTTGGATAGAAGTGCATCAAAGTATTTGTTGCAGAAATGAGAGCCACCATCGCTGATGATTGCTCGAGGTGTTCCAAACCGAGTGAAAATGTTCTTTTTCAGGAATTTGATCACCACTTTTGAATCATTGGATGGCAGTGCAATTGCTTCAACCCATTTGGAGACGTAGTCTATAGCAACCAAGATGTACAGGTTTCCGAATGATGGAACAAAGGGTCCCATGAAATCAATACCCCACACATCAAATATCTCAACTTCCAGAATGTTTTGCAATGGTCCTTCGTTTCTTCTCGAAATATTCCCCATTCTCTGGCACCTGTCACATTGAAAAGCAAAAAGATAAGCATCTTTAAAAAGTGTAGGCCAGAACAAACCTGATTGAAGGACTTTTGCTGCAGTTTTGTTTCCGCTGAAGTGTCCGCCATATGGTGATGAATGACAGTGCTGCAAAACACTGTTGACCTCCTCCTGTGGAACACACCGTCTCAATAATTGATTAGCACACCGTTTGAACAGGTACGACTCATCCCAGATATAGTGCTTGACTTCTTTGAAGAATTTCTTCCGTTGTTGAGTTGTCCATTCCAACGGCCATTTTCCTGACACAATGTAGTTCATATAGTCAGCATACCAAGGGGTATCTTGTTGTTTCATGGCAAACAGCTGTTCATCTGGAAAAGTTTCTTTGATTGATAGTTCTTTGCCAGCTGTTTCTCCATTCTCGATCCTCGATAAGTGATCAGCCACCTGGTTATCTGTTCCTTTCCTGTCTCGAATCTCCATGTCAAATTCTTGCAGAAGAAGTATCCAACGGATCAATCTGGGTTTGGCATCTTTCTTCGCGATCAGATATTTGATTGCTGAATGATCTGTGTAGACTACCACCTTGGGACCCAACAGATAAGAATGAAATTTGTCAAAAGCGAACACAACTGCAAGCAACTCCTTTTCAGTGGTTGTGTAGTTGAGTTGAGCTTCATTCAAAGTTCTGCTGGAATAGTAAATGGTGTGGAAAATATTTGCGTTGCGTTGTCCCAAAACTGCACCTACAGCAAAATCACTAGCATCACACATTACTTCAAATGGAAGGGTCCAGTCTGGTGTTACAATGATGGGGGCAGAAATCAGCTTCTGTTTTAAGATCTCGAAAGCTTCCTGGCATTCTTTGGTGAAGTTGAAAGGCACATCCTTTTCCAGAAGATTACAAAGATGTTTGGCAATCTTGGAAAAGTCCTTGATAAATCTCCTGTAAAAACCTGCATGTCCGAGAAAACTCCGAATCCCTTTGACAGATGTTGGTGGAGGCAGTTTTTCAATTGTTTCAATCTTTGCTTTGTCTACCTCAATTCCTTTTTGTGAGATCCGGTGTCCAAGAACAATGCCTTCTTGCACCATAAAGTGGCATTTCTCCCAGTTGAGTACCAGGTTTGTATCTTCACACCTTTGTAATACATGTTCAAGATTTTGCAAACAATGATCAAATGAATCTCCAAATACAGAAAAGTCATCCATGAAAACCTCCATACTATGCTCCAACATATCTGAGAAGATGGCCATCATGCAACGCTGAAATGTGGCAGGGGCATTACATAGTCCAAATGGCATCCTGCGGAAAGCAAAAGTACCATAGGGACATGTAAATATGGTTTTCTCCTGATCCTCTGGTGCAATGGAAATCTGATTGTATCCTGAATATCCATCCAAAAAGCAATAGAACTCATGTCCCGCCAATCTGTCTAACATCTAGTCAATGAATGGCAGCGGAAAATGGTCCTTTCTGGTGGCTTTGTTCAGCTTACGGTAGTCCATGCATACTCTCCATCCAGTCACTGTTCTTGTTGGAATCAATTCATTTTTTTCATTGGTGACCACAGTAATTCCTCCTTTCTTTGGTACACACTGCTAGGACTTACCCAAGTGCTATCTGAGATGGGGTAAATGATGCCAGCATCCAACCATTTGATGATTTCTTTCTTCACAACTTCCTTCATGATTGGATTGAGTCTCCGTTGATGCTCCACTGTGGGTTTGTATTCATCATTCATCAGAATCTTGTGCATGCAAAATGATGGACTAATGCCTCGAATGTCTGCTATAGTCCAACCAATGGCTCTTTTGTGCTCTCGTAATACTCTCAGCAACTTTTCTTTCTGTTCCAATGTTAGCGACGAAGAAATTATAACAGGTAATTCAGAAGAGTTTCCAAGAAATGCATACCTGAGATGGCTCGGGAGTAACTTCAGCTCCAGCTGCGGTGGTTCTTCAATCGAGGGTTTGATCCGGTCTGTCTTTGGAAGTTCCAAACTTTCAATGGTTGTGTCACTTTGAAACGAAACGGCTTGTCAAGATAGTTGATACATTCCATAATTTCAGCATCATCAGCTCACTGTCAGACATTTGGTGATGCAAGCTTCAAGTTTGTCAGTGGGAATTGTATCAGTATCTTGAATGATACTATCAACAACATCAATTCTGAAACATTCTTCTTCCTTTTCATCGCTCGGGAATTTCATGGCTTTGAAAACATTGAAAGTAACTTCTTGGTCCTGAACTTTCATGGTTAGTTCTCCTTTTTGTACATCAATCACAGTTCGACCTGTTTCCAAAAATGGTCTCCCAAGAATGATTGGAACATCTTTGTCTTCTTCCATGTCTAGGATGATGAAATCTGCTGGGAGAATGAGTTTGTCAACTTTGACGAGCACGTCTTCCACGACTCCTCTTGGAAATGCGAGCGTTCGATCAACAAGTTGCAAAGAAATTGAGGTAGGCATTGCTTCTCCAATTTGCAGTTTCCTGTAAATAGAAAAAGGCATCAAGTTAACACTAGCACCTAAATCACATAAAACCTTACCGATGTAATGTTCTCCAATGGTGCACGGGACTGTGAAACTGCCAGGATATTTCAACTTCTGGGGTAGTTTCCTCTGAATGATGGCACTGCATTCTTCCGTCAATGCCACTGTCTCGTAATCTCCCAATCTTCATTTTCGTGAAAGAATATCTTTCATGAATTTGACATAGCTGGGCATTTGTTCCAAGGCTTCTGCAAATGGGATGTTGATGTGCAGCTTTTTGAATACTTCCAGGAATCGAGCAAACTGCTTGTCCAGTTTGTTTTTCTGAAGACGCTGAGGAAAAGGTGGAGGTGGAGTAATCTGTTCTTTTTCCTTTGCTTCTTTTTCCTCCATCTGTTGCTCTGCTTGTTTTGGAACATCTTCAATGGTTGCCTTGATTCCAACATCTTTGTTGATTTCAGTACCACTTTTCAAGGTGATGGCTTGACATTGCTCCTTCCCTCGGTTCCTTGGATTCGGTTCTGTGTTGCTGGGAAGATTTCCTGGTGGTCTGTAACTCTGAGCATTGGCCAGTTGTCCAATCTGATTTTCCAGTGCTTTGATAGAAGCTGATTGGTTCTGAATCATAGCATCGTATTTTTTTAACTGAGCCAGCACTTCTGCCATTACTGGTTCTTTTTCATGCTCCTGGCCTTTGTTATGTTGCTAGAATACAGGTGGTGGATTGTTCTGTGCTGTGAAATCCTGGTGGTGGATTGTTCCTTGTCCAGAATTGTTGCTCCATGAAAAATTGGGATGATTCCTCCACCCTGGGTTTAGGTGTTGGAATATGGATTGTTTCCCTGTCTGTTGAAATTGTTGACATAATTCACCATTTCTTCAGGTTGAGTTGGCTCTGGTGCTCCTCCATATGTTGAACTTGTTGCTCCAATATTGCTTTGAGTGTTGAGAGTCTTCATGAATTTGCATATCTGGTCCAGTTTGGCACTAACTGCTGTGTTGGCTCCAACTTCATAAATTCCTGCAATTCTTTGAATCAAGCTCCTTTCTGTTGGCCACAAGGAATTGTTATTGGCCATCTCTTCGATTAGGTCCCAGGCTTGATCTTCTCCTTTTGACATCAAAGCTCCTCCAGCAGCAGCATCAACTGTGGTTTTCATCAATCCAGAAAGTCCATTATAGAAAGTTTGGACTTGAAGCCATTTTGGAATCTCATGGTGAGGACATTTCCGGAGCAGATCTTTGTATCTTTCCCAAGCTTCGTACAGAGATTCTGAATCTTGTTGCACAAAGGATGTGATGTCATTCCTCAACTTTGTAGTTCTTGCTGGTGGAAAGTATTTTGCAAGGAATTTGGTGGCTAGAGTGTTCCATGTTGTGATGGAACCAGCTGATAGTGAATGTAGCCAGGCCTTTGCTCTGTCTTTCAAGGAGTATGGAAAAACTCGCAGTCTCATTGCTTCTTCTGATGCTCGATTGTAATTGAAAGTGCCACAAACTTCCAGGAAGTTGCTGATGTGGGCATTAGGATCTTCAGTTGCATTCCCCCCAAACTGAACTGACTGCTGAATCATCTGAATGCAAGTTTTGATATCTCCTGCATTTGCTGGTAAGGGAGGAAGTACAATACAGGAAGTGAGGCCATCTACACCGGAATGGTTCTGTCTCGAATGGGAATTGGTGGTGCAACCTCCAAAGGTTCAGGTTCCATGTTAACAATTGCTTCTTGGCCTTCTCGCCTTTCCCTTCTCAACTGTCTGATGGTTCTTTCAATCTCAGGGTCAAGCGGATGGATTTCAAAGCTTCTAGCTCGTCTCATTAAATGTCTGAGAACCTGCAACACAAGAAAACAAAAACAATAAGTAAAAAGAAAAATAAGATACAAGTAACGAAACTAACCCGAAACTAATAATGAAAGATAAATAAGTCCCCGGCAACGGCGCCAAAAACTTGACCGGCGTAATCAAACACGTATAACGCAAGCGCACGTATCGTTCAAGTAGTATAAAAAGTATCGATCCCACGAGGACTTAAAACCTTTTTGTTATTAATTTATGGGGCCAACTGATTACCAGTATCTAACAGGTTGTTTGATTGATTGATTTGAAATGACGATGATTCTAAATTTAAAACAAGTAAATAAAATTGCTTAAAAGTAGGTTGAGAAAAATCCAAATTTATAAAAACTATCCAGGGTTGTGATTAATTCCAATATTATTTAGAAGATGAAGTGGTTATCTTAAAGTTGGGTAATATATTGATTTATTAACCTGGAACACTAATTTATGTAAAAGCCTCTTCCGATGGTCAATTTCAAATACCTAGTATAATCCAATTGAACCATATGTCTATGTCAACCAAATTACCTAGATTCATTAAGATTAAGTTCCAATTATGGCTACCCCCACCCGACAGGTATATTCCTATCCTGTAAGGAAATCTATTAAAAGGGTTATCTATCCTCAAGGAAGATCGTGGGTTATTGAGTCTAAGGTCTTAAACTTAAAATCCCTATGTCTAGTTCATTTTAAGTTTACCTAATCAATTTTATTAATGGCCAGTTAATAAAAAGCATTAAGATTAAGACTCAATAAATAAATCTTTAAATTACCCAACCTATAATCTAACCCCTTATAAACCGGTTATATTGAAATTCATCACAACCCTAGATACTAACTTAGTTACAATACATAGCTATGGCTAATGAAAACTTAAAAGACATAAAATAAAAATGCTAAAAAGTAACTGCGAGAAAGTAAAAGCGGGAAAGTAAATGAAAATAAACTGTCAAGATAAAAGGAATTACTTTTACTAATTACTAACTTAGATATCTCCCTTAGTATACATAATCACTTGTGAGATTAAAACCAACGACCATATAGGCGGTACCCTGATTAAGTCAAGTTAAGTCCGACCAGCCATAAAGGCGGTAAATTTGTCCATGAACCTGCCATGTAGGCGATAAAGAAATAACAGCCATAAAGGCGGAACCAAAATTAAATTACCAACGACCAATCTGGCGGTATCCTTGCTTAGTCAGGTTTAACAGTTTAAATTAAATAGCCCACGACCAATATAGCGGTATTCCTTTTTAAGTCAAATTTTAGAATAGTGAATATGTTGTGTCTAAGGGAGATTAATCTAAGATAGTAACAGTAAAAGAATTACCTTTCACCTCGGCAGAGGGAAGTACCTCCTCATGGGTGAAAAATAAAACTGAAAAAGTAAAGAAAGGAAAATGTTATGCGTAAAGTAAATTACGGAAAGTAAAACTGAAAAAGTAAAGAAAAGAAAGTGCGAGAGTGAAAATTAATTACTGAAAACTAAAAATAAACAAACTAGATACAATCTTTTTATTTTTTCATTAAGGATTTCAAAGAAGAAAGTATATATTTTACAAATGAAATGACTTGGTATTTATAGGCAAATTTTGCCACCATCAAATCATCAATCAATTTCTCCACCAAATCCTATTAATTTCTCCACTAATTACTCCACCAAATCCATAATTGCTCCACTAATTGCTTATCTTGAAATCATCAGAATTTGAAAATATTTTCTCTTTCAAAGTTGTAGATCTTTGAATCTTCTTTAATCTGGAACTTGAATCAGCTCAATCCGATATCTGAGTAAAAAGTTATGCCCAAAATACGACAGATGCGCAAAACTGGAATTTCCAAAACTGCACTTCGTCAAAAACGCCCTTTCAAATTTCCAATCTCCAAAATTAATATATCAAGTCCAATAATTGCCCTTATTTGATCCACATTTCGTCCTAAATGATTTCATTGAGTCCCGATATTATTTTATCTGCAAAATAAAATAAAACATATCAAAACGTTCATCAAACCCGAGAAACTAAACAAAATATTAAGTTAAAGGGGCGGTAAATATTGATATATTTTCCGCTCATCATGCTGAACAATAGAACAAGCAGCACACAATCATGAGTATCAATCCCAATTTTTTGTTGTGATTCACCGATCACTTTAGAGAAGATTTGAGGAAAAACCGAATTGCTTCTATTACTATACTAGAATAGAGTACACAAGTTTACACTTGAAACTTACAAAAAACCTCTCACTCTCTCTATACAACACTCACTCTTTGGGATGATTTTTATCACTGGAATTGGCCTCAATTTATAGGGCAATGTTGTTACTATTCACCCTTAATTTGCTCCTTGTGTCATGGGTTTTCTTTGGTTGTTTCACCAAAGTTTCAAACCCACCGAAAGATGGTTTGAAAAACATGTATGAGGGCTTGGCAGTTTCTGGAGCTTGAGGATGCAAGCTGGATGATTGATGGATGCTTGGGAAGGTTCCATGCAAGTGCATGTAAGTTGGTTCTCACAATTCTCCCCCTCCAGCTGCATCTGAAACAATCGTTATCTGACAGCTATCCCGGTTATGTCTCTGCACAACTCTAGCTTGTCCCGAGTAACCACATTTGTTAACATGTCGGCTGGATTCTCATCTGTATGAATCTTCACTAGTCTCAGCAGTTGTTGATCCATCACCTCGCGTATCCAATGATAGCGAATATCAATGTGTTTTGTCTGGGAATGATACATTGAGTTTTTGCTCAAGTCTAGAAAACTTTGACTGTCACAATGTATCTTGTATTCTATCTGCTTGATCTCTAACTCTTGGAGAAAACACTTTAGCCACAACATTTCTTTTCCTGCCTCAGCTATAACGATGTACTCAGCTTCTGTTGTGGATAATGCAATACACCTTTGCAATCTTGACTGCCATGACACAGCTCCCCATGCAAAAGTGTAGATGAATCCTGATGTAGATTTCCTACCATCAAGATCTTCTGCCATATCTGAATCTGTATAGCCTTCCAAGATCGGATCAGCTCCCCGTAACACAGACGAAACTTCGTTGTACCCTTGAGGTATCTGAGAATCCATTTGACTGCCTCCCAGTGTTGCTTTACAGGGTTAGATAGAAAACGGCTCACTACACCCACTGCATGTGCAATATCTGGCCTGGTACATATCATTGCATACATAAAGCTTCCAACAGCTGAAGAATATGGTATTACTGACATTTCATCTATCTTTTTCTTGGAAGAGGGGCACGAACTCTTGCTCAGTTTGAAATGGTGCGCTAGCGGAACGCTAACTGGTTTGGCTTTCTGTACATCGAACCTTCTGATTACCCGTTCAATATACCTCTCCTGTGAAAGCCATAGCTTATTGTTCTGTCTGTCACGAACAATCTCCATTCCCAAAATCTGTTGAGATGGTCCTAAGTCTTTCATGTTGAAAGCCTTGGAGAGTTCCTTCTTCAGCTGGCTGATATTCGTTGCTTCTTGTCCAACAATCAACATATCATCTACATACAGTAGAAGAGCAACAAAATTTCCATATGGAAACCTCTGAATGTATACACACTGATCTGCTGCAGTTCTTTTGTAGCCTTGACCCACCATGAATGAGTCGAACTTCTTGTACCACTGCCTCGGTGCCTACTTGAGCCCGTACAAGCTATTTTTCAGCTTGCAAACAAGGTTTTCTTTTCCTGAAACCTTGAATCCTTCTGGCTGCTCCATGTAGATTTCTTCATCCAGATCACCATGAAGAAATGCTGTTTTGACATTCATCTGTTCAAGCTCCAAGTTCAATCTGGCTACCAATCCTAGGATGACTCGAATTGAAGCAATTTTTACCACTGGTGAAAAGATCTCATCAAAGTCAATTCTCTTTTTCTGTAGGAATCATTTGACAACTAGCCGAGATTTGTGTTTCAACACTTTTTCGCTGCTATCTTTCTTGAGCTTGAACACCCATTTGTTCTTCAGTGCCTTCATTCTATGTGGGAGCTTGACTATCTCATAAGTATTGTTTTTCTGTAGAGATTCCATCTCATTCTGCATTGCGTGCAGCCATTTGTCTTTGTCTTTATGAGATACTGCTTCATTGAAGGTTTATGGCTCCCACTCGTCAGTAAGCAGAATGTATTTTGATCTTGAGTATCTGGCTGATGGAATCCGGCCTCTCTCAGATCTTCGTACTGGAGGTTCTGGCTGTCTGTTGTCATCCGGATCTGTGGATGATCCTGAAGCCTCTGATGGAACAGGCTGCAGCTCCCCATGCTAAACATCTCATTCCTCATCTGGTTCTGCTTCTGACATGTCTTGCACCCCATCATCATCTGTGGCCACTGGTGTTGGTGCTGGGGTTGTGTCTGAATTTACATCGGCATTATCGACACTGGTTTTAGAAGGCATCTTGGGCTTTTCAATGTCTTCTATTATCTGGTCTGCAAGAAACACTACATCTCTGCTTCTAATGACCTTCCTTTCCTTCGGGTCCCATAGCCCGTATCCAAATTCCTCGTCTCCATAGCCTATGAAGATGCATGGGGTAGTCCTTGCATCGAGCTTCTGCCTGAGCTCCTTGGATACATGTGCAAATGCTAAACATCCGAATATTCTGAGGTGAGAATATGAGGGATTCTTACCATACCACACTTTCTCCGGAATCTCGAAATTCAATGGTATAGATGGTGATCTGTTGATCATGTAGCAGATGACACAAACAGCTTCTCCACAGAATGGCTTTGGCAGCTTAGCCATACTGATCATGCTTCTGACTTTCTCCATAATGGTGTTGTTCATTCTTTCAGCGACACCATTGTGTTGTGGGGTGCGTGGAACAGTCCTATCGTGTCGAATGTCGTGGCTTCCGCAGTTGGCATCGAACTCCCTGGAAGTGTATTCACCTCCATTGTCTGTGCAAAGGCACTTCAGTTTCTTCCCCGTTTCACGCTCGACCATGGCATAAAACAGTTTGAAATAGTCCAGGACCTGATCTTTTGATTTCAGAAAATACACCCATACTTTCCGAGAAGCATCGTCAATAAAAGTCAGAAAATATTTATTACCGCCTAGTGAGTTTACCTCCCAGGGACCACATACATCAGAGTACATCAGACTGAGTAACTCTGATTTCTTTGTAGAATAGAAATTGAAAGAGACTCTGTGTTGCTTACCGAATAGACAGTGGTTGCAAGGATCCAGAGCAGCAATTTTGGAGACAGAGATTAGATCATTCTTTGTCAAGGTAGACAACCCCCTTTCACTCATGTGACCGAGTCTCTGGTGCCACAGATTCTGAGAAGCCTATGGTTCAGCTTCTGCACATATCTTCACATGAGTCTTGTATAAGGTTCCACAGATGTGTCCTCGGACGTTGACCATGACACATTTTATCATCCTCCAAGTGCCGTTGCTGAAGTGGCTAGCATAGCCCTGTTTGTCAAGGGCTATCCCCGAGAGTAAGTTGAGCCGAAGTTCTAGAACATGTCTGACCTCTTTCAGGGTTATTGTATACCATGCATTTGTCCGCAACTGTATTTCACCAATTCCCACTATCTAAAAAGAACTGGTATTCCCCATCTTCACTGCTCCAAAGTCTCCTCCTTTGTATGTTGTGAAGAAATCCCTGTGAGGAGTGACGTGGTAGGATGCTGCAGTATCTACCACCCATTCGACATCCTGAGTTGCGGTATGAAGGCATGCTTCTTCCTGGCCGGAGCATATAGCTACATCTACAGTGGTAACTACTAGTGTCTCTGCATCATTCTTCTTCGGCTGGTTATTGCCTTGTCCCTGCTCCCGTTGCAGTTTCCGGTAATTCTTCTTTAAGTGGCCTTCTATACCACAGTGAAAGCACTTGTATGTCTTTTTCCCGTCCTTGGATTTGCCTCTGCTTTTGCTTCTGCCTCCCCTCCTACCTTGATGTTTCTAATGTTGTCTTCCTCGTTGCTCCGAGACAAGGGCTTCTGTTTGATCTGAGCCCACGTCTTTTCTTCTAGCTTCTTCATTTGACAGGACATCATTTACCATAGGCATGGTAAGTTTGCCTCCTGGAGCTGAGTTGCTGAGAGTAACCACCAGAGTATCCCAGCTATCAGGAAGAGAACTGAGTAGCAAGAGGGCTTGAACTTCGTCTGCCAGTTGCATATCTACTGCAGACAACTGGTTCACCAGGCTTTGGAACTCTTTGGTGTGTTCTGCAACGGAAGTTCCACTCCGTAGCTTCAGGTTCACCAAACGCCTCATGATTAAGGCTTTATTCTGAGCTGTTTTGGCCTGGAACATGTCTTCCAATTTCCTCCACATTTCATAAGTATCTGTGTCCTGTGCTACGTGGTGGAAGACACTGTGACCAATCCATTGCCTAATCTGACCCAAAGTTCTGTTGTTGAGTTTATTTCAGTCATACTCCTTAACAGACTCTGGTTTCTCTCCCTTCAACTCGATGACATCAAACAGATCTTTGCAATGTAAAAAATCTATCATCCGAGGTCTCCAGAGTGAGTAATTAGTTGCAGCTAGTTTAATCATTGCACCAGAATGGGAATCTTTCATTTCCATTTTAGGTTTTAAAGTTTAAAATGAAAATACACTAAAATCGGGGCTGACAAATCCGAGGTTTCCGTTGCGTCCGGAACGGTTGAAAATGGTGGAATAGACACTTCGTTGGTCTAAATCCGACACAGGGGCTGATTTGTAAATTCCTAAAAGTTCTGGGGTAAAACTGTAAATTTCAAAACTTCAGGGGGCTAAATGAAATTTACCAGGCTGCTGACGTGGTAAAGTGGGACCAATTTCGCTGACGTGGCGGGTGACGTGTCTGCTGACTGGGTGCTGACTGGGCTAGCATGGCGCTGACGTGGCTGCCACGTGTATCGTCTTCCACCTTCGATCAACGCGTAGGGGCGCGTGGCGAGGCTTCTGTTCGGCGCGTGCAGAGGCTGTGGATGTCGGTTCGGTCACCGGAAAATACCACCGTGCTCGTCTCTCCGTGAACTAGCTAATGGTACCCTCAAAATTGATTTTTGACAACTTTCGTCGGAACCGATTTTCCGATCGGAAGCTCTGTTTTCCGGTTTTACGATCCCAAAGAACAACCGAAGCTCTCTGATATCACTTGTTGTGATTCACCGATCACTTTAGAGAAGATTTGAGGAAAAACCGAATTGCTTCTATTACTATACTAGAATAGAGTACACAAGTTTACACTTGAAACTTACAAAAAACCTCTCACTCTCTCTATACAACACTCACTCTTTGGGATGATTTTTATCACTGGAATTGGCCTCAATTTATAGGGCAATGTTGGTTACTATTCACCCTTAATTTGCTCCTTGTGTCATGGCTTTTCTTTGGTTGTTTCACCAAAGTTTCAAACCCACCGAAAGATGGTTTGAAAAACATGTATGAGGGCTTGGCAGTTTGCTGGAGCTTGAGGATGCAAGCCGGATGATTGATGGATGCTTGGGAAGGTTCCATGCAAGTGCATGCAAGTTGGTTCTCACATTTGAGAAAATTGGGCCGCTGCCTCCTTGGTGGAGAAAGAAGGGACTTGTTTCCGTGAATTTGTGTTTCAGGATTATACGACCAACTTCTTCAGCAATGCTCACGAAGGGAAGAAGCCTATTTAATATGTAAATGACTTATAGAATAGATTCTTGGATTCCGATTAGTTTTATGGTGATGACTTAAAAAACTGTCGAATAAAAGTTATAGCTTATGAGTGTATATCGCAAATGCCACAAGCTTTTAAGTAAAAAATTATTATAATTTTTGGAGTTCTTTCTTATTAAACAATTTTAGAAATAATATATTCTGCCAAAGAGCTGAAACAAACCGGAGTCTAAAATTAAATATTTTAATTTTATATTAATGCTTAGTGAATCATTTAATATCTGTCAAAGCTTCGAGTAAAGGCAATCCTCTGAACGTCTCTTCAATCAATTAATTTTATATTAATGTATATTTACTGTAATACCTCTTTTTTTTTTTTTTTTTTTTATCAAATTATTACCACCATTATATTCAAAGATAACCAAACCCCACAATTTCATATCATTACCTAAAGTATGTTTTTATGTCTCCTAATTATCAAAACAAAACAAAACCCATCACCCTACCTCTAATCCAATCAAACAACCAACACCACCATTTATATTAATAGAAAACATTAGTCTTTATCTTATTTTTTGTTAAGATCCAAAGGAGAGTGAAGAGAGAGTTTTGGAGAGCAAATTTTCAGTGAGCAATTGAGAGCAATTCTAGGAGATTTTAGAGAGAGAAACCGAAGCTTTTGAGGGAGAATTCCTAGAGAGAGAAAGTGTGTGGACATAGAGAGAAATGGACTTTTCAACGTCGTCCGATCTCCGTTTTCGGTGAGCGACCACATCTGGATAATCCCCTCGATGAGATGAATCCAACACCGCCGAGACTCCCAGCCAAGCGCCCTACGCGCTGCCTACTGCAGTCGCGACACGCCCCACGTGCCGCCGTACGTGTACAACACCTACCGGACCAGAATATTCCCCTCATCGAGATACGCAAGTTGGACATTTCATTTGCCCAAATCAGACCTTATGTTGTTGAAAAACGAGCAAAATACGGTAGTTATCGGTGTTTAACTTATCGTCGGTAACCACCGTGTATCAGCCCCCACCACCACCATCACCGGGATCCTTGAGACTTAGCAAACATCTCAAGTATTGTAAAGATTATGGGGGTTAGTAGGGTTAAAGGTGGGGTGGGTAGTTTTGTTTGATTTTAATTATATCTAGACAAGTTAGGTGTATAAATGTGATGATGTTGGAGGTTAAGGAGAAAGATGCCAGTAGTTGTTATGATAATGTTTAGGAATAATGAAAAAGGAAATGAGTTCTTACATAAACATCTGCATAAAGCCAGTCTAGAACATCAACAACCACAAGCTTCACCAATTTTGTTCCAATTACGTACCAGTATGTGTTAGGGACATAGTCGCGTAATGGATTTTGATGACGCAACGAGAGTGAAGCCTTCTATGCGCAACAACGAGAAAGTACAAAAATATGTCGAAGCACAACGGTGGTGAAAGCAAAGAATGTGAAGACTTGCACACATTGACGAATTTATGTGAAGTCTTAGCTTAGGGCTCAATTTGTAATGTGAATTGTTTATTCTAGTGCCTAAGCTCTTATTTGTGTTCATACCAGTGAGATGCTCAGTCTTGCATGCTCACTGGAACCAGCTCGGACCATACCGGTAACCATACCGATGAACCTTAAGAATGCACAGTCACTGGAACCCGCACAGACCAAGCCGGTGTCCATACCGGTGAGCCCGATGGCTAGTTCATTTACTGGAACCGGCATGACACAAATCAGTCATTATACCGATCAAGGTCTTCACATTGCACACTCACTGGAACCAGCAATGACCATATCGGTCTCCATACCGATCTAACGGCTAGTTTCTCCAAACGGTCATATATATGTTGGAGACCAGCATACCAGTGTCAGAGACCGGCATACCGATGTCAAAGACCGGTATACCGGTCTCAAAAAGAACTGTTGGGGCTTGTCCTGCACTTTACGATAAATTGAGCCCCAATTTGGTTTTTGCTTAGTTAGAGACTTAATATAGAGAACCTTCATACATTCTACTAGAGCAAAAACAATAGTGTTTCATAAACCTTCATATTCATAAACACTCCCACATCAAGCTCACACACACTACACCTTCATATACATTTGTAGTGAGCTTAGATCACTTGGGTAATCAACTCACACAATCTTCTTTATCTTGTGAGTGCCCAAGTGTGTTTTACAACTTCCTTATTCAAAACACTTGCGGTTTGTGAAATCCCATCGTTTGAGTAATTGTAAAGGTTTGTGAGTGAACCTACATAGAAAACTCAAAGTGTAAAGGTTTGGAGTGCACCTTGCGTAAAACTCTTGGTTGCGAAGGAGTAACGGCAAAAAATCGGTTGATAGTAAAAAGCTTCAAGCGCGGCTTGAGGGAGTGGACGTCTGCATTGTTGGCCGAACCACTATAATTATCGGTGTCGTTTTCTCTATCTCTTTAACTATTTACTTATTGCAAGTTTTATTTATTACATGTTTATTGATTAGAAACTTGTATATATGTTATTTATTACAATAGAGAAAATTGACCTTAAGCTCAAGTTGGTGAAATAGCTTAAAATCGACAAAGAATTTTAATTCCGCATATTTTAGCTGTAACCCAATTCACCCCACCCGGTATAGAGTTTGTTTGTCAATAGTGCTCGTAGGTTATTTCAATATGTTCTTTTCTGTTATCAGCAACAACTTGAAGGATGATCACAAAGATACCCTCCACATGTTGAAGCTTTATACACAACAAGCCATTGCAAGAACTAATTAAGTGAACCCTAGAGTGATTTGACCTTTCAGGATCGTATTTCAATGGAAAATCAATCTATTCACAAATTACTTGTTCATAATCATAAATGAGAAAGTAAATAGAGTTATTGTCAAGAATGATGTTTTGGCTCTTATTTTGGTAGGCATGTAACTTGACAAATTGTGGATCCAAAATTTAAGCGAGCCATGGCTTAAAAATGCACCTGAATCGACACAAAGACGTACCATGCGGTTTTAATAATATTTCGAAGATGATTTCATCCGGAAAGGTGTTATTATTTTCACATACCATTGACATTCTTGATCGTTTTGCGAGTAAAATCTCTCTATTTATTTACCCTAAACTTTCATATGGAAGCGGCTAGGTAAGTCCACTCATAAAAACATTGTTGAATAGTTGATTTTAGGGAAAATGAGCGTAATCCTTTTTATGTTTAACAAAACTAATTGAAATCTTCTTAATGTTTAAAAATTAAACCAAACTTCATGATGTTATAACAAAATCCCTTGATAGTATGGGATGACAATCGAAACGTCCCGTACCTACCGAGTCTCATTCAGTCTCATCCCGATTATTATTCGAGATGAAGAAATCGTCCCGAATCCCCGATTGTTGAATAATGATTTAGAAAAGAAATGTTTTTCAAACTTGAGTTTTATGTTTTTCGGGGCATTAGAGAAAAACTCACCCCAGTATGTAACTTGAGACAATATGGAATTGACGGACAGAAGACATGTGCACATGTAGAGTACTGAGGGGACGGCGATACGTAACGCCCTCAGATCCTAGAGCAGGGCTAGAGGGACGGCGATACGTAACCCCCCTAGACCCTAGTTTCAGAGCTTGGGTGGTAGCATAAATCCGTACCCCCAGTTTTAGTTTTGTGGCTTGGGGAACGGTGATACGTAACGCCCCAAGACCACCAATTTCAGAGACAGTAGTGGCATGCTTTGGGGGACGGCGATTCGTAACGCCCCAAAGTCATGGATTTGCACAGCTGGCTACAGTTAGGCGTATGGGGGGACGACGATACGTAACGCCCTCATACGTCAAGGTTTTCAGATACATAGCAGATCACATGGATCAGATTTTCAAATAGATTTTCAGAAAATCAGACTTTCAGAAATAGTTTCAGGAACAGATTTTCAAAAGCAGGTTTTAGAAAGAGAAGAATTACTAAAGGGGTTTTCAAGCAAAGTTTCAGAAATAAAGTTTTCCTATAAGTTTTTCTTTGAAATCTTGGATTTAGAACCAAATATTTTTATAACAACATTTCAGTTTTTAGTCCACTCACTTAGATCGTACAACGATTTAACCCCCCACTCCCAGTGTATGTTTTGCAGGTATTCCAGGAGGACGAGCTCGAGAGGGCGGATACTGATGGCAGTCACTAGTGGGTCTGAGTCCACCAGTCAGAGTATAAGTTCAGTCAAGTCAAGCAAAGTTTACTTTCAGAAAGTTGTATAAGAAAAGTTGTGTTTCAGTACTAAAGTGTAGAGTCGAAATGTATGTAACGTTAAGTTTGTGTGAGTTTGTATTTTATGTTAACGAGTTTGGGCAATGGTCTCATGTTCAAGTTATAGCTGAGATAAGACAGTAGCAAAGTAATCAATTGTATGTCAGAGGCTCATGGGAATAGTTTGGCCTATTCCCCGCCGGTAATATCTCCGGATCGGGGATGTTACAAGTAAGTAATAGTAAGAAGTTGTACAATTATTGAAAAAATAATTCTAGCAAGTATAACTAGTATTAATAACTTTTGATTATGACATATTTATTTCATGAAAAAGAAAATAATAGTTTATAGCATGACTTATATCTATCATGTTTTATAATAGATTTAATCATGACACAAATCTATCATGAAGTAAAAACGATGTTATTTTACTTATGATATTTTCTATTATCTTTAAAAAAAGACAATTAAATACATGGCAAATTAATGTCTGTTATGGTGGGATGACACTCTTATTTATAACAGAAATATGTTATAAATTAATTAATGAGAGAAATCATTTTATGATACAAAAATATCATTCTTTTATAATACATTTCATGACATAATTTTTCGGTCATAAAAATAGTGTCATATATTCTCATTTTTTAGTAGTGTTTTGAGTTGTATCAACGATTTTCCTCCACCAAAAAGTGAATTGTCCTCCTTTTATTTTTTAAAAAAAAATCGAGGCAAAAATAATTAAATTCTCGTTCCATTATATTAAAAATACGTTTTTTTTTTCCATTAAGGAAACTCTCGCGCTGATAAAATTGCTAATATAGAGTACAATAATTTTATACTAAATTGAAGAAAAAGTTGAAGAATTGAAAGATGAACAACATGTTGGAGCATATATATACACACCTATATGGAGTGGAGGTGACAGACAGAAAAAGGAAATTCATATATAACTGAAAGAATTGGAAAAAACATTAAAAAAAAAAAAGAAATTTTATTAATTTAAATAAATGTCTTCCAGAAATTTCAATCTTTTGGAATGAGGCTCTTCTTCTTCATTACAATTAAAAGAATCTTCTGAGATGTAAAAGAAATGGATTCCACATTTTTTGACGGACAAATAATCTGAAGGTTTTAAAGTGTCAAATTCCATAAAACAGATGTGAAATCTATCAGGAATGCAATTTATTTTTTTAAAATCATTAAATTCCTCGTAATTGAAGAAATGATACCCCAAATATATGTGATCGGACTTTGAACAAGCAAATTCCCTATTAATCTTGAAGTCCAGGAGATCTGCATCTTTGGATTTGTATTTGAATTGACAGTGCACAGAAAGCCATGTGCTAGGGAGACGATGATGGGGTTGAAAAGCAAGAACAGCGCTAAAAGCAAAGCCGATTACTTTGTTATTATTGAACAAACCTGGTACTGTCCCCTTCAAGCTTACAGAAGATCCCATGCTTTGATACCTAAAGCATCTTGGAATTTCATTCCCAGGTAAAATTACATAACCTTTAATGTTTTCATAATATACCTGTACCATAAAATTCATAATTTTAAAAAATATTTTTAAACGTTGTACAAAAAGAGAGAGTTAAAGACACACACCTCTTCCCCTACATGTTTCCAACGTGCAGTTCCCTTAAGCTGAAGTTTCTGCAGAGCATCTTCGGCAATCTCATTGCCATCCAACTTAAAATTCTCGCTCATGTCAATATAATATTGTTCAGGATATTCATTACTTGAGAATAGAGCTGGTACTGATTCCAGCGACGTGCATCCATCTGTACACAATAAATTTAGATTGAGTGGAAGCCTTGGTAAGGACTGAAGCCTCTCACAATACCTTAAGGAGAGACGTTTCAAATTAGAAAGTTGTATGATGCTTTCTGGTATTCTCTCAAATTTGTTGTGGCAAAGATGCCAACTCCGTAGTGAGAACAACTGGCCAAGACTTTCAGGTAACTCTGTGATGCCGCAGTCAATTAGATTTAAGCATGTTATACTATGCAAGCCATCTAAAGATAATGGAGTAGGCCATGATAAGGCCCTGCTTTTCCTGAAATATAACATGTAAAGGTCCTTCAAACGGAGAATGGATGACGGTACTTCTCTTATAGCAGTTCCACCAGCATACAAAGCCCGCAAATTTTCTAAATTTCCAAGTTCGTCAGGCAATCTCTGAAGATTCGAACATCCATCCAGATTCAAACTCTTTAGAGATTGCAAATTTCCAAGTTCTTCAGGCAATCTCTGAAGATTTGAGCAACGCCTCAGATTCAGATTCACTAGAGATTTCAATTTACATAGGTTGCTTGGGAGACTCTC
This sequence comes from Zanthoxylum bungeanum, assembly GCA_019454045.1. Classification (NCBI taxonomy): domain Eukaryota; kingdom Viridiplantae; phylum Streptophyta; class Magnoliopsida; order Sapindales; family Rutaceae; genus Zanthoxylum; species Zanthoxylum bungeanum. The sequence goes on along the minus strand of SKCR01038773.1, from coordinate 3,902 downwards.
AAGACTTCTACAATCTTCAAAGTGCAACTCTAAAAGACTAGATAGACAGTCAATGGACGATGGCAGTTCTTCAATTGCAGTTCCGTTTAAAACCATCCACTGTATATTACCAGATGAGATCTCTGGAAACCTCTTTAATTTTGAGCAGCCTGAAAGATTAAGCTTTTTAAGTAATTCCAAACGAACTGGAATACTTTTCAGGCTTTTGCAACCACTTAGATTCAGGATAACTAACTTGTTCGGATGTGGAGTCAGGGATGAGTTTGGAATTCTGGTAAAGAGCTTCTTACAAGCAGCCATGATTATCTGGTTTAAATTACCATGATGCTGCAAAGATAAATCATTAGTATTAATTTAAGATAAACATTATAACTAAAACAATGACTAAATGTTAAAATATATTTAAAACAATGACTAAATGTTAAAATATATTTACATACCGGGACACCATTCCAGAGTTGTTCAATATTGCTATGAGGCAATTCAAGTGAAACAAGTTTCTCCATATGAATGTTTGAAGGCAATGATTTTAATGGATATCCATGCCAATGAAGATACCTCACTTCAGCTAATCCGAGGCCTTGAAAATAAGACACCTTACATTTGTTCCCTTCATTTCTGATTGAGCTATATAATTTCAGAAATCTCAATTTAGACATTTTTGAGAAAGTTTCGGGATTTAAACATATCTCTTTATCAACTTTACACATATCCAAGCATATGGCCTCAATTGCTTCAGTCCCCTATTAATCAGTAAAAAGCCATAAAGTTAAAATAAAAATTTTAAAATTCAAGATGATAGTTACGATTAGGCTGTCAAGCTCCTTATTGACATAAGAAGAAACATAATCATATTACTACTATTATATATATATATATATAAATTACTATTTCCAAAATAATAATCTATGACAAAATACTTACCGTGTTAGATGTCAAAACATTGATAACATCTTCATGATCCCACAATCGACTGCGTTTTCCTGGATCATTCACAAATTCTTGCCTGACAATTTCCCTACCCAATTTTTGTAGCAGATCATGCATTGTTATTTTATTACCTTCTATGATGACAAGAGACTTGTCAACAAGGACACTTATTCCTATTTCTGGGTAGAAGCCGCTTTCGTCAAGGAATTTCATTACAGGGTATACATCTGCACCTTTAAACAAACAAGCAACATCTAAGAAAATACTTTTCTCTTTATCATCCAACCCATCATAACTTATTTTCAATATCTCTTGGATATCCTGATGGAGAATTTTTTGTAGTTTCTTTATTGCACTTTCCCAGACTTCTTTTTTCCTTTCAAATAGAAAGCAACCCAAAACTTTAATAGCTAATGGAACACCTTTAGTATAATTTATTATCTTCTGCGATTGTTCCTTATAACTTATTTCCGGATGGTTTTGTTTGAAGGCATGCCGACTAAAAAGCTCAAGGGCATGGTGATATTCTAATTCCTTCACCTCATATATTTTTTTCACTCTACAATTTCTAAGCACCTGCTTATTTCTTGTGGTTATTATTATTCGACTTTGAGGCATAAACCAATCAAAACTTCTCATTATGGATTCTATTTGGTTGAAAGAAGTCACATCATCAAGAATAATTAAAACTTTCTTGCGGTAGAGCCTTCTACAAATAAGGTGATCAATTTCAGATTCATCCTTAAATAACTTTGAAACAAGTTTTTGTTGCAAGCAAGCTAGTCTTCCTGGATGTTCTGATTCTTCTCTAATATTTTGAAGAAAGCAACAACCTTCAAAATTATTAGATATTTTGTCAAAAATAACTCTTGCAATTGTTGTCTTGCCTATACCACCAATGCCCCAAATCCCTAAAGTGTAAGCTTCTTTTGAACCACTACCTAATGCTAACAGAGATTCAATTTCCTTGACTGTTGACTCTACTCCAACCAGTTGGTCTTTGTTATCACTTGGAAATACCTTAGCCAGTCTCTTCATAATGTGATTAACCACTTTTTTTATAAGTTCCGATTCAGGCCTAACAAATATAAAAAAGTAGCATTATGATCCAAAAGTATCTACACATGAAACACGTAAATAATGAAAACACGTAAATAATGATGTAACAAGTCTGAGAATATTATAAGATAAATTTTATAATATGAAGTGAATATACGCAAATTATTGTTGAATATATCAAAAGTGTGAGTTTGAGAAGTAGAAAACTAACTTTTTAAATTTTGATTTTTCTAAAAATATCCTCATATAACTTGTACAATGATATAATTATAGTATCCAAAGGTTTAGAACAATTTTTTGTTCATCTAGTGGTCTCTCAGTTTATCAGGTAACTTATATGGGTCCAACGCCTCATATATGATATTTGACTTTTTAAACATCCTCAACATTTTATCATTCAATATAATTCTAAAACCATCCTCAAATGACTTATATAGGATCCAACTATGGTATCATATGATCTCAAACTATTAGCCAGTAATAAACTCAATAAAATCTAATTCATTTTGACCAATCATATATTTAGGCTCTTTTTGGTGTTGCGATTAGAAAAGTGTGGTGAACAATCGATGATTTATAAATGGTGTTATGAAATTTTGAATTATGTTAAAAAAATAATTATGATGCACTATTTTAATTTTTTAATGGTGGGAAAAAGTTGAAATTTTTAACTTTTGCAAAATTCGGTTTTTAAAAGAAATCATGATTAGTAATCGCAATTTTTTATAATTAACCAAACACTTAAAAACTATGTTTGGATCAAAACACAATTTTATCATCTCACCACACGTCAAATCATAATATCAAATGAACCATTATTCAGCCTGAGATATTAAATCCTTTCAGATATTGTGACCTAATTAGAACTCATTTTCAAGGGACACAAACCTCAAAACTATCTCCAATTTATAGAGTATAATACCCCCGTAGTGACCTAGTCATAACCCTTGTACAAACCATATGCAACTCCATGTGCAAAAAGGAATTTATGCAAATAAAGACAAATGCATGACAGTACAGCAAGCACAAAATGACGTTATGTTCATGATAACTTTATTTTCCCCCACAGTCTGCACTTAACTAATTTATTTTTTTCATGTGATTTGCTAACAAATGATATAAGATTTGGTTGTCGGATTTTGAGTACGAATCATGGTATATTTTTTTTATATGCGCCTGAGGCAGTCGGAAGTTTTATCTACTCCGCTTAAGTCTGGATCGAATAAGGTAGTTTGATTATGGGATTTCCAACGGTTTCAAAAAAAAACTTTATGAATGACAATGGTATGAGAAATAAAATAAAATTAACCTTATGTTATGAGAATCAAAGCCAGACAAATTGGCAGCTTCCGTCAAAGCAGTCCTCCATATTTGCATCTTTTCTGGTCCCCATTGATGTTCAAGCTTCGAAAATAGATCCCCAAAAATCCCAGTTTGCTTTCTCACATGTGATGGATCAACGCCATAAAAAACAGGTATCACAATCTGTCCATGTTGATTCTTGCATTCAAATATTTTAACAAGTTCATCGAGACACCACCTGGAAGAGGCATACCCTTCAGAGAATATGATAAGTGAAATGGTTGATGCTTCAATTGCGTCCAAAAGAGACTTGGAAATTTCATCTCCACGAATAAGTTGGTCGTCAATGAAAGTTTCAATATTTTTTTGACACAAAGCTTCGTAAACATGACTGGTAAAGTTGTGACGGGTCTCTTCTCCTCTGAAACTAAGGAAAACATCGTACATGTTTCGAGGATGAGAAGAAGAAGAAGAAGCAGCCATGATTTATTACCACCTTAATACTTCGAGTAAAAAGCTTTTGTCATTCATTATTTATTACCACCTCAATACTCATATTGCGTCTGGAAAGCACTCAATACTATGGATTTCCAGTCCATGTGGGACATAAT